>JAURVB010012890.1:30000-118087 GCA_033002965.1 Piper betle | reverse complement strand
GCCCGAAGGTAAATCTATTGCTATTCATTTGAATGATTTCAATAAAATTTGGGCACAACTTGAATTCGTGGAGTTGACTTTTAGTGAAGATATTAAATCTTAAATGTTCATGTGTTCTTTGCTGGAGAGTTGGGATACGGCAATTACATCTATAAGTAATGCATCAAAAGAAAAACTAATGTTTGATGAAGTGCTAGGTGCAATCTTGAATCAGGAGATGATGAAGAGAAGCATGGTAGATATCACACCGTCCATCTCGGGCACAGCTTTGTCGGTGGACAAAAGCAAAGGCAAAAAAAGAGGAAGAAGTCAAAGTAGAGGTCCTAAGAACCGAGGGCACTTTAAATCCAAAGGAAAATTCAAGGGTAAGCCTACTTGTTGGTTTTGTGACAAGGAAGGACATTTAAAGAAGGATTGTCCCGAGCGAGTCAAGAATGTAGCTAATGTTGTTGATGGTCACGAAGAGAAATTTTATTTATTTGCTCATGTTGATTACAACATAGATACATGGTATATTGATTCAGGTGCTTCATTTCATTGTACTTCTCACAAAGAATGGTTTTGTGATTTTGTCAAGAGTGATTGTGGATATGTAACAATTGGCAATGGTCAGAAGTGTAGAATTGAAGGTAAAGGAGTAATTCATTTGAAGATGCATGATGAAGGTAAACTTATTCTCAAGGAGGTCAGGTATATACATGAATTAACGAAAAATTTTATATCTGTTAACAAGCTGGACCAAGAGGGCTATAGGATCACATTCGAAAACAATCAGTGGAAGATCAGCAAAGGAGCATTGGTGGTGATCAAGGGGAAGGCAGTGGGCACACTTTACCCATTGTCTACCAAGGTAGATCAGTTTGTTTCTTTGGCAGCTGAGAAGGATGACATAACAATGTTATGGCATAGAAGGCTTGGTCACTTGAGCGAGAGTGGGATGAGGATCTTACATTCCAAGAAGGTTTTAACAGGTATAATTGATTCTAACTTTGGTTTTTGTGAAGACTGTGTTTTAGGTAAACAAAAACGGGTTAGCTTTACAAAGGTTGGGTGAGAGATGAAATCCAAAAGGTTGGAGTTGGTTAGTACGGATGTTTGGGGACCAGCCCATGATATATCTTTTGGAGGTAATCTATATTTTGTTACCTTCATTGATGATTTTAGTAGGAAGACATGGATCTACACTATTAAGAAAAATCAGATGTCTTTAACATTTTCAAGATGTGGAAAGCCTGAGTTGAGAATAAAACAGGTTTAAGACTGAAATGTCTTCTGTCGGATAATGGTGGAGAATATTGCAATAAGGTGTTTGACTCCTATTGTGAACAACGGGGAATTAGAAGGATCAAGACAGTGCCAAGGACACCACAGCAGAATGGGGTGGCGGAGAGAATGAATAGGACCATCCTAGAGCGAGCGAGAAGCATGAGGGTTCATGCTGGACTCCCTTTGCATCTTTGGGGTGCCACTGTGGATACAGCTGTCTATCTAATAAACCGAAGTCCATCAAGCGCCTTAGATGGAAAAATACCGGAAGAGGTATGGTCTAGTAAGAAAGTTGACTACTCTTTTCTTAAGGTCTTTAGTTGTATTACATATACACATGTTGACAGGGAATCAAGAAAGAAGCTTGATGCAAAGTCCCGCAAATGTGTATTTCTTGGATATGGAGGCGATGAGTATGGTTACCGGAGGTGGGATTTCGAGAACAACAAGGTGTTTCCAAGTCGGGATGTAGTATTCAATGAAAAGTGCATGTATAAAGATAGGAAGGAAGAAAAGAATGAGGAGTCAAAAGAAAAAGAGTATATGGAGCTTGATGAGACAGATGAAGAGATACCAAGTGCTGAAAATCAAGGATTTGTTCCAAGTGATGAGGAACAATTATCTTCTGAAGAAACCGAACAAGAAGGTGAGTCACAGGCTAATCAACCAAATGATGATGAATCAGATTCTGAATATTCTGATGCACAAGTTGAAATTGATGACTCAGAGCCACCACAAGAGATAGTTGTTACTCCTGAACCAAGGAGGAGCACAAGGGTTAGAAAGCCTACTCAGAAATTAAATTTAATTGTACAACATGTTTTGTATACTGATGCAGGAGAACCGGAGTCCTATGATGAAGCCATGAGTGACAAAGCTCATCTTAAGTGGGAGTTGGCCATGAAGGATGAGATGTCATCGTTGGAGAAGAATCATACATGGGAGTTGGTGAAGTTGCCACCAAAAAGGAGGGTTCTACAAAACAAGTGGATCTATCGGGTCAAGTCTGAAGCCGGTGGTGTACAAAGGTATAAGGCAAGACTTGTGGTGAAAGGTTTTGGTCAAAAAGAAGGAATTGATTTTCATGAAATATTTGCACCTGTTGTAAAAATGACTTCTATTAGAATTATTTTAAGTATTGTGGCTGTAAAGGGGTTGTATTTAGAGCAGCTTGATGTAAATACAGCTTTCCTTCATGGTGATTTGGAGGAGGAGATCTATATGAAACAACCAAAAGGATTTGTAGTCAAAGGTAAAGAAAATATGGTGTGCAAATTGAAGAGGAGTCTATATGGACTCAAACAAGCACCAAGACAGTGGTATTTGAAATTTGACAAGTTTATGTTGGATAATGGATTTGCTAGGAGCAATTCGGACCACTGTGTATATCTACAAAAGTTTAATGATGGGGATTACATTATTTTAACTTTGTATGTAGATGACATGCTTGTTGCAGGGACTTGTATGGAGAAAATTGTTAGTCTCAAGATGAGGTTAGCCAAGAGTTTTTCCATGAAGGATTTGGGTGAAGCAAAACAACTTCTTGGGATGCAAATTACCCGAGACAAGAAGAACAAGAAGTTGTGGTTATCTCAAGAAGGGTATGTGAAGAAAGTTCTTGAGAGATTCAACATGAATGAATCCAAGCCGGTGACTACTACTTTGGGTAGTTTCCAATTGTCCAAAGAACAAGGTGCTAAGAGTGAGGAGGATAAAGCTCACATGAAAAAGGTGCCTTATGCTTCAGCTATTGGAAGTCTTATGTATGCTATGGTGAGTACAAGACCAGATATTGCACATGCAGTGGGAGTAGTTAGCAGATTCATGATGAACCCAGGAAAAGAACACTGGGAGGCAGTGAAATGGATTTTCAGGTACTTGAAAGGAACTTCTAATTACTGTTTGTGTTTTGGGGGTGATAATATTGATGTGCAAGGTTATGTGGACTCGGACCATGCTGGAAATAGAGACAATGGCAGGAGTACATCCGGATACATCTTTACAGTTGGTGGAACCGCGGTGAGTTGGGTTTCCAAATTGCAAAAGATAGTTGCTCTGTCTTCAACTAAGGCTGAATATGTGGCTGCTACAGAAGCTAGCAAGGAATATATTTGGATTAAAACTTTAATGAATGAGTTAGGTTTTAATGGTGTTGATTGCAAGGTTGTACATTGATAGTCAAAGTGCAATCCATTTAGCCAAGAACTCGGCATTTCATTCTAGGACCAAACATATTCGGTTAAGGTATCATTTTATCAGATCTTTGTTAGAAGAACGTAAATTGAAGTTGGTGAAGATAGATTGAAAAAATAATCCGGCGGATATGTTAACTAAACCGGTGGATGGAAAAAACTTGAGTTTTTGCTCAACTTTGGTGAACTTGCACTAACATGCAGGTGGACTCATGCAACGAACAAGTGAAGGAAGAGTTTGGACTGGTGTGTTCCAATCGGACTCCAAGTGGGAGATTGTTAATATTTGTTATTATGAATATTAATGATGTGTAGCTCATTGTCACACTCGGAATACTAAAGGAATCTCGGAATATCAACAGTGGTGACTGTTAGTTTTTCCATGGAGGTTGAAGGGTCTCAAAGCAATCTTGGAATATCAACAGAGGTGGCTGTTAGTTTTTCCATGGGAGATGAAGAGCCTCAAACTATCTCTATAAATATGGATCTCATTTGCCTCATTCTAGAAGGCAAGACAAGCAGAAGAAAAGACAAGAAAAAGAGAGATAGAGAGAGATATAGAGATAAAAGAAGAGGGAAAAATATTCACGAGTTTATCTTATACAGAGTATTGAGAGAGAGAGTAAAATCTTATAATCTCAATAGTATAGGGTGTGTGAGTAATCTTCTTGTAGATCGCTATATATTTGATGACTGTAATCTTTGGTTGAAGTAGTGAATTGTTCGTTGTTGCCCGTGGTTTTTGACTCTCGATTGAAGGAGGGTTTTCCACGTTAAATCTCTGTGTTCTTTTGGTTTTTGTTTTATTTTATTTCTCAGGTATTATTTTCCCAAAATTGTGTGTTCGCTATTGTTGATCTCCAATTTAGGGGATTTTCCTCAACAGCTTTCACAGTTCAAGGATGTAAAATCTGAAGTGAACGTAAAAAATCAATGTCATACCTGTCCTCTGCCTCTCTATAGAGGTGACAAGGAGACACTTGTTAGAGTAGGTTCAAGTAGACGGTCACTGATTAATCGATCGGCTTCTCTGCATCGAAGCAGCACTAAAAGGAAGACTGAAGCCACTAACAGCATAAATCAACTCAAAATTCATCAGGATGTTAATATTTGTCATCACGAATATTAATGATATGTAGCTCAATATCACACTCGGGATACCAAAGGACCCTCGGTATATTAAACAAAGGTAACTATTCATTGTATCCTTGAAGATGAAGGGTCTCAAAGATTCTATATATATCTTGATCTCATTCCTAAGAGGGGGTCAAGGAGGAGAGCTCAAGAGATTCTGAGTGGGAGATCTCTCCCCCTTAGGGGAGGTCTCCCCTTCGGCTCTTAGGAGCCAGCGGTCGAGAGCGGAGCCGATGACGGAGAAGCACAAGGTGGAGCCAGCGGCTAGAAAAGCGGCACTGGCGGTTGAGTAGCTGGCGGCCAAGAGATGGCCAGGGTAATAGGAGGGTAACCAGCGGTGGCCAATGGACATCCCAGGTGGCAGCCTTGATGGAGCCGCCAGCGGTTGAGAGTGGAGCCGATGACGGAGAAGCACAAGGTGGAGCCAGCGGCTAGAAAAGCAGCACTGGCGGTTGAGTAGCCGGCAGCCAAGAGATGGCCAGGTAATAGGAGGGTAACCAGCGGTGGCCAATGGACATCCCAGGTGGCAGCCTTGATGGAGCCGCCAGCGGTTGAGAGTGGAGCCGATGACGGAGAAGCACAAGGTGGAGCCAGCGGCTAGAAAAGCGGCACTGGCGGTTGAGTAGCCGGCAGCCAAGAGATGGCCAGGGTAATAGGAAGGTAACCAGCGGTGGCCAATGGACATCCCAGGTGGCAGCCTTGATGGAGCTGCTTTGGTGGAGCCGGCGGCGGCCAAGGACATCCCAAGCGGCGGCCTTGATGGAGAGGCAGCCGGCGGCCGAGTAAAGAGCGGCAGCCAGCGGCCGAGGAGCCGCAGCCGGCCGCTGAGTAAAGAGCCGGTAGTCGGCGGTCTCCTGCTGGTTCAGCAGACGTTTCTCTCTATCTTTTGTTTTTATCTTATTTCTTTGCAGTGTCTATCTTCCCATTTTGAGACCCGAGTTATTTTGTTGCGTCTGATCTCCAATCTTTGTGGGATTTTTTCGTAACAATTGGCGCCATCTATGGGAAGGTGGGTCTCATTTTTCAAATCTTGAATTGAGTGGGAGTTATGGTGGATACTTCCAAGACCGGAGTGATCGAGAAATTTGATAGAACAAATTAATAAATGATGGACTTTTGCAACGAACAAGTGGAGGAAGAATGACTGATGTGTTCAACTGACTCCAAGTGGGAGATTGTTAATATTTGTCATTATTAATATTAATGATACGTAGCCTAATGTCATACTCGGGATACCAATCAGAGGTGACTTTTTATTGTATCTTTGAAGTCTCAAAGTTTCCATATATGTCTGGATCTCACTCCGAGGGTCAAGGAGGAGAGCTCAGGAGATTCCGAGTGGGAGATCTCTCCCTTAGGGGAGGTCTCCCCCTTCGGTCGCGGAGCCGGCGGCCGAGAGTGGAGCCGACGATGGAGAAGCATAAGGTGGAGCCAGCGGCCGGGAGAGACGCCGGCGGCCGAGTAGCCGGCGGCCAAGAGATGGCCGGGGTAACTGACGGTGGCCAATGGACAACCCAGGCGGCGACCTTGATGGAGTGCCTTGGTGGCTCCGGTGGAGGAGCCGACGGTGGCCAGAGGACATTCCAGGTGGCGGCTTTGATGGAGCCACCTCGGTGGAGCCAGCGGTGGCAAAAGGACATCCTAGGCGATGGTCTTGATGGAGCCGGCTCGGAGGAGTCGGTGGAGGAGTCGACAGTTGCCAAGGACCCAGGGGCAGTCAAGGAACCGGTGACGGTTGTGGAGCCGGCAGTGCTGAGGCAGCCAAGGGGAGCTGTAGCCGGCGGCCAAGTGAGGAGCCGCAGCCGGCAGCGCTGTGGCAGTCAAGGGGAGCCGTAGCCAGCAGCCGAGTGAGGAGCCGCAGCCGTTAGCCGAGTGAAGAGAGGCAGCCTGCGGTCTGCTGCAGTCGAGGAACCAGCAGACGTTTCTCTCTGTTTTTGTTTTTATCTTATTTTTTTGCGGTGTGTATCTTCCCATTTTGAGATGCGGTTACTATTGCGTCCGATCTCCAATCTTTGTGGGATTTTTTTCGTACCACTGTCATACTGCCAAAGTAGGGGGAAGTGGTGCTGCTCTCTTCGACCATGCCAGAGGAGGCCCCCAGTTTGGTGCAGATGGGCTTCTCATAGGGCCACCATTGAACCCTGTCATGGGGGTGTTCACAGGAACTGATGCAAACACAGGAGTTGGGGATCTCCGGCAGGCCAAGTCCAGGCTTGGATTGTCATATGCGAAAAGAGAGGATGAGAAGATTGTTGGGTTTATCCCACATCAGTTCTGGGGTGACTGGTGACTTGTATATAGGCTAATGGGAAAGCCTTATTCCCTAAGCTAGCTTTTGGATTAAGAGAGGCCCGTGACACCTATTGCAAGTCCCTGTTGGGGGCCCAAAAGATTTTTCCCTAACAATTGGCGCCGTCTGTGGGAAGGTGGGTCCTGGTGTTGCCCCGGTTTGCCTTATGGCATGTTGCCACTCCAAATTAGAGTCTCCTGCACCACTCCAAATTAGAGTCTCCTGCAACCTCACTGGAACATGTTAAGCTCCGGCATGTTTGCCTTATGGCATGTTGCCACTCCAAATTAGAGTCTCCTGCACCACTCCAAATTAGAGTCTCCTGCAACTGGAACATGTTAAGCTCCGACATGTGTGAGGTGGAGATGATTTGGGTGGCTTGGTCTTCACATTTAGATTGGATTAGCCCGAATTGGAGTCCCCCATCTCTTGAATATATATGATCCCCTCAACATTTAATTGCTACAAAATTCTTCTGAAAAAATGATTTTTTGGAGACCTTGGTTGAAGGTGATGCTTAATAAAACCGTGTGTGAGGTAAATAATTTTTTGCACTAATGATTAATTTTTTACCGCTATTAAATTATTCTTTCCTTCGTGGCTGTGTTCGGGACTAGGAGTTAGTGCAACATGGGTTGTTGTTTAGATGCATTTTAGTTCAAATACACTAAAAATTGTTTTGGTTCACATCTTCAATTGAGCATTAATTCTCTACCTTTTTCACCCTTTCCATCCTTTTATTTCATCCCTATTCTTCTCCCATGAACTCAACAGTTTCAATTTTTTTATGCTATTGCTAATATTGTCCGGTAGTATGTGGGAACCAATACGATTTTTGATTTATGTGAACTGAAACTTATCCAAAGCTAAGACCCATAAATATAATGGTGCATTAATGGTAGTTGCTAATACTGCATTACCATTAATAACAAGGGACGTGCCCCCCAGATCCAAACTCCCTCAACTTCAGATCAGTGAGGCATGCACTGAGACAAAGCTGCATTTAATCGATAGAGCTACTAAGTGTATATATTGAAGAAAGCAAATGGTCTTTACCGTCCTTGGTTCTTGGTTCTTGTCAGAGATTTAAAAATAGAACTCAACTTCAAGAAAGAATGCAGGCTAAGCATCAATAAAGGGTATGCATGCAAAGGCAGTGGAAGCTCTTTGTCAGTTTGCATGGAAATGGAAACAATGGTGGTCGGAGAATCGCCGATTTGAAAAGATACTCTCGTATATGGTTATTGGTCTGTGACATTAATCTCATACGTAAGCCTTTCTTCCTACCTCCTACCTTTCTTCTTCTTCTTGGTCTCCTTCATGGTCAGGCTTGGATACTGGGTTGGTGAAGCTCCTCCTCAACCGCCGGCACAGCGTCAAGACGATCGCGGTAACTACAATGATTGCACTACCCTCTCTCTCCCTTTGAATTTTAGCTTCTTGTTAACTGGTCTTGCTCCTAGCTTTTTTTTTTTCTTTCTTTGTTTGGTCCTTCTGGAATGTTTGGATCGATTTCTATGTTGTGGTGGTGGGTGCGTAGTCATTTATTTTTTTAGTGATGTTCGTCATCCTTTGTTCTGGGTCGGAATAATTTTTTCTATGTTGATTTGAGTATGGTTGATGCAAGAGGTTAATTGCCTTTCTGCCTGATCTTGTGATCATCTCTTGTTCCTTTGTTTTGGGCTATTTTGTGGTTATTTTTGTTATGATTTTTATTCAAGCTTACTCTTTTCTCATCTTTTCTATATTTAATCTCAACTTCTATTCATTGCTAGTTTGTAAAACAGTAGCAGTCATTTTTACATGGACTACCTTGTCTGCAACTTGGTAATTGATTAGTTTTAGAAAATAAAGAAATGAATTTTTCTTTACATATATATGGCACCAAGAACATTTGGTTGATTTTTTATACCCATAATGTTATTATCCTACAATGAAAATTGGGCAACACACCAAGCTTGGAGAATAATCTGTACTCGCAAAATAATCTGTGAAATCTTGGCGTTGCGGCTAAAGACTAAATAACAACATAAGAAAAATAAGTTGATAACAAGATCGGACAGGAAAGGTAACATCTTGCATCAACCATATACTCGATTCAAACATAGTTCAAAAAGTCCTTCCAAAACAAAACTATCCACATTACTTGAGGGATTCAACCTTCGCAGCATTTACTGTTCTTACGAATATCAATATTGTTTGCGTATTGCATCAAGTGATTTTTTTATCTGTTCTATATATTATGTTGTTATCCCCACATTAAAGAAATTTGGCCAGTCCATGTAATTTTAATGAATTTCCAGAATTAAGTGATGATATTGCTTTTTGACTAACAGCAGAAACATGACTATGCCCTCATATGTTTTCAGCCTTTTTGTGATGCAAATCCTGAAAACAGAACATTTTTTAGATTTGAACAAAGCAATTCTTCTTTTTGTAATTTTTTTCTCCTTCTATATTAGGCCATTATACTTCTGTCCTGATTGCTACTCCCTACAACTCAATAGAAGCTAAGATACTTAAAAAAAAATTCTGAGCTAGCTGACATGCTTGATTGTTGATTTTTCTTCCTTTTATTCAAATCTGACGTTCTTTTTTTCTTTCTACTTATGACTTACTATCAAGTGCTCGAAAAGTTGATTGCTTCATGTCCTTCCTCACATCATAAAATTTATTCCATTTTTTTTCATGCACTGCATTTACAGAATTTATTAGCATGGGCCCTTCGGAGCAAGCGGCAAATGAGAGAAAAGAATTGACTATCAATCAAATGAAAAATAGCAATTACAAGACTGCTTGGGAAATGCTACTTCAGGCAAAGAATTTGTTCCCAGCATTAAAGATTTTAGATCATATGCTGTTTGTTTCCAACTTACTGCAAAGTGTGGCCATGAGGAAACCAGGCTATGGAGTGAACTGGCTTCCAATGTTGCGCCTCTTCCTTCTTCTGCCCACATGTCAACAATTCAGAATCAGTTTAAGGAATTCATTAATTGCCTTGAAGCAATTAAAGGTGAATTTCCTGGAACAACAAGAGCCTAGGAATTTTGAGAGCAGCAATGCAAGATTTTTGTCAACAAGAAAAAAACAAGCAAGTGAATTTTCTACATGTGTTCTGTGGCTTGGTGAAGTCAAATGATGGGGCTAACAGTGGAAGTTGTTGGAACTTTGAAGAGGAAAATGCCTGTCCAAGATCACTCCACGAGACGAGTCACTAGACAATCTTCATCTGCTAAACAATCTGAAACTCCTGGCATTAATGTAGGAGTTGCCACCAAGAAGTTAGCATCTGATGGAAAGGGTCGTGTTGTGGATGATCATTGCAAATTACCTGGGAGTGTGCTTTGTGATGTTGTCAACACGAGTGAGGAAGAACCGGTGGATATTCCAAAGATCAAGAAATAAGACTCTCAAATCAGTAAAGTTGATGGGAGTACGATGATGTGGATAATCAATGTGAATCAAATAATGGTTGCGGGGAAAATCAGTCAGCAAAAGATGATGAGCAAGAAGTCACTCTAACTCCTGGGAACATAGAAAGAAAAAATGAGGAAAACTACTCAAGTCCAGAGTTGAAGGTTCTATTTGATGCAATGCCCCAAAGTCCCCACTACAGGTCTTTAAGTGCTCTTGGTAGCAAATTTCTCCATTACATGATCATGGGAGTAGAGCATGTTTTCATGGCTGTTGTTGAGCAAATCCATAGTTTGGCTGATGTTGAAGATGTCAAAGGCAATGCCAACAACATCACAAGCGAATTGATGTATTTGTTGGCAATGGGCTATGATGTTCAAAGGCTGAGAACTCGTCTTGAAGAACTGTGCCAACTATCTGAACAAAAGCAAGCCTTATTTGAAGCATGTGAAGGGGATAGGAGGCAATTGAAAGACTGGCAGACACAGAGAGAGGCCTTTGAAGCAAAGTTCTTGGTACTCCATTCTATGCTTGCTGAGATGGGAAGTGAGATCAAAAGAATAAAAGAAAAATTGGCTATCTATCAATCTGCTATAGATTCGCAGAAAGCAAAAGAAGCAGAGATTGAATTTCGGATTGATAAAAGGAAGGAGAAAGCTCGCTTGTTACATTCTGAAATCAAACGCAGAGCCAAACTGCGGTGGTAGCTTATTCTCTAGATTATTGATGTTTACGGTTTTTGGGCATTTGCATCAAGCTTTCTGTTTCCTTGCTTCCATAATTTGTTGCGCATCAAAGTCTAACATACACAGATTTGAACTATATATGTTTTCCATTATAAAAAGTGTGGCTTGCGAAATTCATCTCTGACAAGCTGTGTGTAAAGTTTTCTTGTGAATGATGTTACAAATTACATGGAACCCTGTGGTCATATGGTGAACTAGTGTAACACGTGGTTGTTTTGAACATATAGCTAAATGTGCGCCAAGCTGGTTTTGTATCTCCTCAGATGCCATATCTAGATGGGAATGACCGGATGGACAACATTTAGTATTGAGTTGGGCTCATGTTTTTTTGTTTGCCAAAGGATTAGATTAATAAAATGAGCATACCCAAGATGTGAATTAATCAATTTTTCAAAGTATTGCCCTAGAAATAAAAATAATTTACTACCCTAACGGAATTGGGTTTAAAAAATAAATAATATTATTTTTAAGACAACTTCTAAGACGGATCCGTGGCGCAATGGTAGCGCGTCTGACTCCAGATCAGAAGGTTGCGTGTTCGATTCACGTCGGGTTCAAAACCCTAATCCGTAATGGTGTTTTTTTCCCAAATCGATTCTGGTCCGTTGATTATTTTGATCAAGGAGTCAACATCCATTTTAGTCCGTTGATTTTGTGGACCAATGTGTGCCAAACTGCCCCACTGGCTTTAGAGTTTAAACTTATAGAATTATGATTCCCACTAAACTAGATTATATTCTCGATCAACCCGTTGGATTAAAAAAATACGAGTCTAAAATATTTCTAAATAGTCAATACTAATAAAATGGGTTTATTATTTTATGTAAAACTGGCAATAGTTTAATATACTTTGCATATGAATTTATCATGATTATTATTTCGAATTAGATTTAGAATGATAAAATATTTATAATTATATTTAACAATGTTTTTCATGTGAAAAATTTTAATTTTTCCTGTCTATTTGAAAAAATAATAGGAATTTCTTTAGTTAAGTGATCAATAAATTTATTAAAAAAAATTTTAAACAATATACATTTATTTTGTCAAATTATTTTATAATTATTTGGAAGACAAAAATATATCAATCATTTACTAATTCTTTTTTGAATATATTAAACTAGTCAAAGACTTGAGGGGTACATGAACTTGTTAATGATATATATTTTAATAACATATACAAATATTATAAATTATATTTTTAAATAAAATAATGAATATTTATTTCATTTTAAATGTAATTAACATGTTTTAAGATTTTTAATTCTGATAGTATTAAACTCCAAAAAAATTAACAATAAATTATAATAAATAAATATAAATCTTAAATTAAGTATGTATTATTAAATAACATATTTTAATTCAAGTAATATGATTACAAATATATAAGTAAAATTTACTAATTTCTTTAATACTTATAATTTGAGTAGAATTATACCATAAAATTTGTATAATAATAATAATAATAATAATAATAATAATAATTTAAATAAATATTAATAAGGCTATTATGGGATTAGAATCAACGACAAAATAAGAAAAACTTAAACACTAATGACATAAAGAAAAAACAATAATAAGGGGGTTGATATTCATTACTATTAATAAGAATGATCAATTATAATTTTCATGTATTATATATATATATATATATATATATATATATTCATACCCCTACACTTAAAATTTAAAAAAAGTGTATATCCATTCTTATTTTAACTTTTTTTAGTTTAAAAATAAATCATATTTTTCAAACCTATTTAAACTCAGATTTTAAGAAGCCCATTGATAGCATATATGGGCCTTTGGCCCACTCGGCGTCTAGCTCCTCCCCACAACAACCCTGCCACCATCTTCTCCGGCGAAATGCTGCGGCGGGCGGCGGCCGCTGGCCGATCATTCTCGGCGGAGGCTGCCCCCGTGGAACCGGCGGCGAAGAGCGCGACGAAGGGCAGTGGCAGTCTCGGCCGGCGGCTTCTGAGCCTCGTGTATCCAAAGCGAAGCGCGGCCATCGCCCTCAACAAGTGGGTGGAGGAAGGTAGGGCGGTGCAGAAGTACCAGCTCAATCGCGTCGTCCGGGAGCTTCGAACCTTCAAGCGCTACAAGCACGCTTTGGAGGTTCGATTTCGTTATTTTTTTGTGAAATCTTGTTGTAGTCAGGTTGAAAAGATGAGCAATTTCAATCATTGCTAATTTGCATGTGTGTTGATTATCATGTTTTTGTGTGTGTGCGAAAGATCGCTGGTGGGAAAGTTTGGTAATTTGTGTGTTGTATGTTATTTTTCATGGTGGGTGTGCTCATAAAAGAGCAGTCTCTGCTATCAGCATTATGTGTTTGACTTTTTATTTTTCGCATATGTATTTACTAGCTCTGAATGTTGTGAATGGAATGTGATTTAGCGGCTAATCTTGTTGACTACTTCGTGGTTAGGTTGGGAAGCATTCAACTAGTTATTTTCTTTTATTGATTATCATTATTATCATTTTTCATTCAAATCAATGGCGCGTGTTTATAGATACAATGCGGTTTTTTCTACCTGCATGCCCGTTCCCTTGAAAAAGGGGATAATAGTTGAAGTTTGAAGGTCGTTGTCATTATTCATCTTCCTAAATTAGTGGATTGGCAATATGAAAAGATTGTTCTTGGAAAAATGATAGCATAGTTATCTTTGATTGAAAAGGTATTTGCAGAGAAGTGGGTGGATACTCTACGAAAATGTACACATTCTAATTTTGTGTGGTAGTATGCTAGAGGTTGACTAGACCCATTGGTATTTGTTATCTTTCACTTTTTTTCTAGACTTAAGAAGAGAATTCAAAGAGATGGACTATACTAGGATTGCATGCGTGAAGCTAACATTTTTATCTGTATATTTTTTGACTACTTAGTACAGATATGCGAATGGATGAGGACAAAAGAAAATATCAAGCTCCTACCGGGGGATTATGCACTCCATTTGGAGTTGGTATATAAAATACGTGGCTTGGCTAGTGCAGAAAAGTTCCTTGAAGATCTTCCTGAAGCTATGATCAAAGGGGAAACATGCACAGCTTTGCTTCATGCCTACATACAGCAGAACTCGGTGGCCAAAGCTGAAGCATTAATGCAGAAAATGACTGAATGTCGGTTCTTAAAGAATCCTCTTCCTTACAATCTAATGCTCAAAATGTTTGTTTCTAATGGTGAGTCAGAAAAAGTCATTCCTTTACTTCGTGAAATGGAGAAAACCACCAGCCCGGACGTGTTCACGTATAATATCCTATTAGGAAATTGTATAGATCGAAGTAATGTGGAGGCGGCTGAAAAAATTCTAATTACTATGGAGAAAAAGAAAATTGATGGTGACTGGGTGACATATAGCACTTTGGCCAATATATATACCACTGCGGGCCATCTTGACAAGGCAAAAGATACTTTGAGGGAGATGGAAAAGAGAGTCTCTGGCAAGTTTCGAGTGGGATTTGCATCCCTCATAACTTCATATGCAAACATATCAGATAAAAATGGAATATATAGAGTGTGGAAGAAGATGGAATCAACCTTTCGGAAGATGAATGATGTCGAGTATTTGAGAATAATATCTTCTCTTGTGAAACTTGGAGATGTTGAAGGAGCTGAAAATATCTATGGTCATTGGGAATCAGTGTCTGGAAGTCGTACCCCTCTAGTCCCAAATGCGTTGTTACTTGGTTACATCAAGGATGATTCAATGCACAGGGCAGAAAGCTTTCTGCAAAGAATGGAAGAAAAGGGCTTTTTGTGTAGTTATGTTACTTGGGAAACAATGGCCTTGGGTTATTTGAGAGTTAAAAGATTCAGAAATCTGTCGATTGCCTTAAGAAGGGTCTTTCCGACTTGAAAAAGTGGGAACCTAATGAGAAAATCATAAAAGAAGTCTATAATGAGCTTGAAACCAGAGGCGATATTAAATGTGCTGAAGAGTTTCTGGCCATTCTGAGAAAGGCAGGGTATGTGGCAACGGATGTCTATAACGCACTGTTACGCACATATGCAAATGCTGGCCAAATGCCTCTTCTAATTGTTGAACGCATGAAAAAGGACAAACTTAGTCTGGACGAAGAAACGCATCGTCTCATCGAGCTAACTAGCAAGCTATGTGTTGGAGAAATACCAGATGTACTTTATTAAGGTATTTGTGCAAGAAAGGAACTTTTATGAGATCTTGCTTTTGCCCTAATATCTCATATCAAATTGTTGAAATTTTTTCATGACCGCTAAATCTCAGGCAGATGTTAACTCCAGACAACTTATCTGCTCAATGTAACAGAGGATTTGTTGATGTGGGATTTGATCATGAAAAAAAATTGAGATTCAGTTTTTTCATTGTTATTGATGATTCATAAAAGACTAGACTTGGAACTATTTAAACAGAGGCTGTGGCCTGCTCCTGTTTTGTATCTGAAATACTCTCATGCTAAAGAAAGGCAGAGTTAACAAAGTGGATTTTCTTTTGGATTTTGGATTTAGATTATTGAATGTTGAATTGGGGAAAAAAGCGATGAATGTTGAGGTCAAGTTGCAGTCTAGGATGTTTGCAATCATTCGAGTGAATGAATTATTTGCAGAGCATGCTTCTTTTTCACCTTGAAGCAAACTCCAAGGGATGGATCAGATCTATCATCTCACCGACTGCCACTGCAAGTGCCTGGTTCCCTAGTTTTGAATTGTATCTTTTGGTAGACTCATCTTGATCTGTAAATCACCATGAAATGCCTGCCAGTTTATTTGGTCTGCCCACCAGGCCCAATGTCTAATGTTAGCTTTTCTTAGCTTTTCAGAAATGTAGGCAAATTTTCTTAGTCATTACTGGTCATCCTTTGTTGTATGCCTACCGCAATCTAGAAGTTTTGGAAAAGAACATATTTCCATTGATAGATTTACCCCACAAGTTCAACAACTGGCTACCAACATAATTTTTTCCATCACCCAAATGCTTAGACGCCACACATTCAATCTCCCCTCGGGCGATATCTTCCCTCCACCAGGTGTGTATCGGTGGAGCTGCTATGTGATGCGTTGCATTGCTTACGACTCCATTCTGGTTCAACATACATTGCACGTATCCTTTAAGAACATACACAATTCATATATCAACTAATAAAAGAATCTGATGTTTGAATTAAAGTATATGCAAAACAAAGTAGCGAGTCTCATCCGCTCAAAAGGTGAAACGAAAAGATAAAAACAAAGAAACAGCTCTTGTACATGGAAGTCATCCTCTCAAAAAACCCAACAAAAACAACCGAAAATATCCACTTTTTTTGTATCAAATTTTCTCAACATTTACCATCATCTTTTTTTAATACCTTCGTGTCATAATATAGACTCACATAATAATAGATCATTTATCTTCCATTTTTGTTGGCTAGAGGTAAACTTGGACACCACCGTTACTCGGAACACGGCAAATCGGACACGTCCGGACAACCGACTCGCATTCGTCGCACACGCACAAGTGTCGACACGGCATCAGCACCACAGACACGTATCGCCGCCGGCAAGCCCGACACACCGGCGGCACCGCCGCCGTCGCCGCCACCACCTCCACCCGGTCGGGATCGACGTGCGCCGACTCGGCGTCCTCCGCCACCGCGCAGCCAGGCTCCTCCCCGCCGTCCTGCTCGCCGGCGGCCGGCCGAGTACCCGCCGCCGCCGTCGACATGGCCTGACGGAGCTTGACCTGGAGGGCAGCGGCGGCGGCCTCCTGGGCGCGGGCCCGGGCCCGCCACGCCTGCGCCTCCACCTCCATCCGTCCCACCCGCTCCTCAAGCTCCGCCCGCCGCCGTGCCGCCGTCTCCACCTCCGCCTCCTTTAGCCGGAGCTGCCGTTGGGCCGACTCCTCCGCCGCCACGATCAGCGCCCGGTATCGCTCCCCCAGCGCTCGCCGAAGCTGGTCCGCCTGTGTGTGCAAAAAAATCTCATCTTTGCGACCACGGTACCCAAAAATGGAGTCTTATCCTTCCAATGCTGCAAGGTACCTGGGCACGGAGAAACTGATCGATTTCTTCGTTTTGTTGGTTGATTTGGGCGGCGAGGTCGTCTAAGAGGGAGGAAGGGAGGTGGGAAGACTGCTTGGCGAGACCCAGCTGCTGCTCTTGCTGCTGCTCTTGCAGAGACAGGCCGAGGCCGGTGGAGACAACGCACGTGGCCGGAGCCGCCGACGCCGGCGCGGGCGCGGGCGGCGGGGTGTGGAGCTGGGCGAGGTTGACGAGCGTGGGAGGTGGCGGTTGGGATTGGATGGAGAAGAGATTGATGGGAGCTTCTCTTCCTCTCTTCCTTGAGCTGCTACCCGCCCCTGCATCAAATGGGCACTCTTCCATGTCAATCTCAATCTCATACCAATGCAAATGGACATCTCTCCAATCGACAAACCAAGCGGTGCGAAGCCTTTAGCTCACCTACGCCATTAGAGAAGAGCATGTTGGTCTGGTCAAGGTACCCACTTGTCTGGTGCGATTGCAGGGATTGCATCGGGTACTCCCCTGCAAGCATCTCGTTGACCTCCTGCACGCTTCTGCAACCACACATACACACACGCACACAAAACAAAACAGACCATGCTATCATCCAATCCGCAAGAACGAAAGAAAGAAAGAGGCAAGCACAAACACGGCAAAGGAGAAGAAACGAACCTGTTGAGAAAAAGAACATTGGATGGGTATTGAGCTTGAACGGCCATTTTGTAGACCACAAGCAATTAAGATAGAAAGAAGGAGATTGATGATGATGGTGATGATGCGAAGGAAAAGGTAAGAAGGTGAGGGAGATGGGGATGCTAAGCAACGAAAACCGCTTCACCAGAATTTTCTTTCTCCCTTCCCCCTCTTAGACTCTATATCTATCTCTGTCTTTCTATGCCTTCTCTGTTAAGGGGTGTGATGGTTTGTGGGTTATAGTGTTAATGGTGAGAAGGGGAAGAAGGCAATAGGAGAGGTTGGGAGTGAGCTACAGAGCCACAAAAGCCCCTCAACAACAAAGCCTACCCTCTCTCCACCTCTATTACTACCAGACATTTTTTCACACACTACTCTCCCTCTCTTCCTCTCCACTACCCTCTCTCCCTCCTCCAAAATCATTACCATTTTTTTTCTTTTTGCCAATCCCTCTTTTTTCTTTTTTCTTTTATTTCCTTTTAGGATATTGATATTATTTTTATTATTAAAATTTAAAAGTTTTCGTATTCATGTACCGTCGATAATTTTAATTACTAATTAATACATTATATATTTCATTCAACCGGATTTACTTAGATCTATATTTTTAATTTAAAATAGTACTTTTTAGTGAGTTTTGCCTATTTTCTTTTCCTAATTTTATCCTGTTTTAAAATATACTTTTACCCTTTTTTTAAATTCAAATATCGATATTAATTAACATCATAATATACTAGTTAATTGTCAGATTTTTGAAGTAAATGTATTAGTTCATTTATGAGCTATCAAATATAGTTATAAATATTAAATTTATGAAAATTAGGGTTTATTTCGTAAAAGAGGTAGAAAATAATATCTAGTGTGATACTGTACCGTATTTGACTGTAATAAGCAATAAACTCCAACATTGGAGGCGCTATTCTATGGTATTTAAAAGTATACCTAGGTCTATTTTGTGTAGAGTAACCATAATTAATATAATTGTTGTTTTTTAATTACATGTTTTATTTCTTATCCTATATTAAAATCAATTTGTACAAGAAATTAAACCAGTTTTGATTTGGCTCGTATTTGACTTGGGGATGAGAAATTTTAGCATTTTAATTATAATAAATCTTTATTTGTTACAAGAACTGATCAGTATTAAGATGTACATAATTAATAGTACATATTAATCACTGAATTTTTAAAATTATCATTGAAAGTATTTAATGCATGCTGAAATAATATACCTTATATAGCAAATTATCACCTAAATGCTTGAATGTGCCAAATAAAATTGCATTATGCAGGCCAGTGATTTGAAGTAGTAAGGAGTTAAATTTGAGCCAGGTAAAACTTCAATCAAGGTAAACATAATCATGTTATTTGCAATCATTAATGCATTTCTTTTCATGGTCTTAACTCTTATCTTCAACCCAAACCAAAAAAAATGAAATATAAAAATGATCAAGAGATATAAAAGATTGAATTGAATCTTCTAAATTAAGACATTTCCTATGTCTAACTTTCACATAATAAAAGAAAAAGTTTTAAGAAAAAATAAAATATTCTTCTTACGGCAGATAACCTAAAATCAAGAGGTTCTCAAAAATATAGATTTTATAATTATAAATACTAGAATTTTGATGGCCAAATACTTTTTGTGAGTTGGAGTTAAACAAATAAAATTTAAAAATAATTAACTATCACAAAAATGAAAAAAAAACGTCAAATCCATTTGGGCAATCAACATTTATTCTCAAAATTGATATGACCTTATTAAATTATTTTTTTATTGTAACGGCTTAACCTAAAATATAATATAATAAATTAAATTATTATTTTTTAAAATGACTAACCAAATTAAAAATATATAATTTATTCTTACTTATAAAAAAAATTATCCTATTAAATATTAAATGTAAACTAAAATAAAAATTCTCACGATTGTCCTACCAAATCAAATTCGAAAATAACAAATTCTTTTTTCTTTCCTTTGCCTTGTATTTTAAACTGCCACCTTCCACTGACCCATGCTGTTCCACGTTTAGACCCAGTTGGGAGGAGGCAGTCCAAACCGGCATTTGTCCCTATTTAGCCATTTGGGGTCCTCGTTTAATAAAAGGGGAGAGACGGTGAGAGGTAGAGATAAAGAGAGGAAGAGTGGTTACCACTTCCCCTGCCTTCTTCCTAATAGCTTTTTAATCTTCACTTCTATTTTTCAATGCAAGTTGGAACAACTTGGAGTTAGAGAAGAATGAACAAAAATGTCTAATAACATCTTGTTCTTAATTGATGGGAGCTTTGTCTGTTTCGTGTTGTTATAAAAAATTATAATGAAGCTTGAAATTTAATTAGGGGAGATTCATTTTTCTTGGATTTGAAGTTTCTTCGGGAGTTGTCAAGTGGGAATCAGATTAGGACTTGGGGGTTTTGATTAATCACTTTTGCTACCTAATTGCTGAAAAACAGAAGCTGATTACCATTGACAAAATCCATCCCTTTTAATATAACCTTTGATTTTTTGGAGTTCAATCCCCATAATTGGAATAAACACTCACCCCCACACCCCCCAGGTTCTCAATTCTCTGTTCACAGCATGAGCTTCCAAGATTTCATTGATCTGCTCCTCTTGGTCTCTTTCTCTTGATACATCTTCATGAAAATATGGTATATTATCTACTTCCACCTACTTCTCGGATTTTTTTTCATGTTTTAGCAAAAGTAATGCTCAATGTTTTTACTTTTACCATTTGATGCCTTGGCTATTATTAGTCTACCCAAGAAACAAAATTATCAGTGCTAATACATGATTGACCAATGTGTGTCTGCCAATGTGGACCATGCCTTGCACCTATATATTGAGAGGTTAGGATGAACTTTTATTTTATGAACCACTTAGTAGATACGGATCAGAAGAAGTGTCTGGGAGGAAATGAACAACAGCCCCTGATGGGATTCCCCTCAAATTGTAGTGGCACTGGTCCCAATTGCTGCTGCAGGATGGAACCTAATGGAAGTTTCACTTGATCTCCCTAATCGCCTACAAAACAGGTACAAAAGGAAAAGGTGAAAAAGAATCCAAAGTGGATTCAATTGAAGCAGTCTGAGCTTCTCTTGGCTCAATTGTGAATTCCAAGGTGTTACCACTTTCCTGTGCAAGTTTGTTGGAGATGGTAAATGCCTCAATAACCAAGAAAGCAGTGATGCAGGTGATGCATAAGTTGTGCATCTGAGGAGTTGGGAAGAACTTGTTTAATTAATCAGACATCATGTGACTAAGAAAGGAAGATTAGATGACAAGGGAAAAGATGCCACAGCCACTAACCAAGGCTTGTGTGTACATTGTGGAAAGAAAATGGGGCAAAATTTCCTTTGGTTTTTGGGCCCTACATTGGGCACCTTATCCACCTTTCTATTTGGTCCCACATTCTCAATAAGCCTTATTTACTTTGCTGTCTTTTGTTTGATTAGGGCACTTGTTCAAATTTCATTCCAATCAAGCTTGTCTCCTGCCAAGATCAGGGCTGCCTTTGTCTAGAGAACTTTATCAATCCAGGTTTGGTGATATACCAACTCAAATCACGAACTCTTGTGACCATGGAGCAAATTTGATTCTTTTAACAAGATGTAATTGAAAATTGGGTGCTTGAAAAATGTTAAAAAAATAATTCGAACCAATTTCGTTGTGAAAATCTAAAGGTTTTTAGCGACATAAACCCAGATCTCTTCTGGGTGGCACCAATAATGACGTCTATTAACTGTCATTAATAGATTAACGACATCACAAAACAACCGAAGACTATGGTTGATAAGGTTATTGAATCTTAAAATCTTGAAAAGGAACCAACTTGATTAATGATTTTGTTTAACAAGTTATAATTGAAAATCTTTGTTAGTTTATTAAAAAGAAAAAAGAAATTTCAAGGTTATGAGTCTCAATACACTTGAAATCAACCAAGCTTTAATGTAGCTAACCTTCTTGCAACTTTGAAGAGACCAACTTAGATATCTCAATTCCTTGAGATTATAGTTGTAAATTTTTGAAAGGTAAGAAAATGGATGGCAAGAAACAAGCCCCCTTGTGTTGGTTGAAACAAGATGACCTACTCTGTCTTTGTCATTTTTTTAATGCTAAACCAGCCATCCATCTTTCCATTGCATCTCTTATTGACGGACCCCATCTCCCCCTTCATTTCTGGTCCTTCCTTTGCTCTGAACTTTTCTTTTCTTAAGAGGGTGGAAGCTGGTGGTTGCCACTTGCCACCCTCATTTTCACCCTCTTCTTCTACTCTGGCCTGTTCTCCCACCTACAACTCACAAGTCCTGAACTCTCGCACTAAAGATAACATCAACCACCCACAAGTGCACACAAAGGGCAATCAAAATTTACTCTCCTATTTTGTAAATCAAGATAATCCACTAATGTTTGTGCATGATCACTCTCCAAGCCCGGACACAAGAAAAGCATCCGACCATTTAAAATTTTTTCAAATACTATTTATTAATTGGTTAGCCTCGAAAATTTAAAACGGGAAATCCCTAAACACATAACATTATAAAAAAAAACGATAGAACACTTAAAAATATATATTGAGATTTAAATAAAGGGGTATTTCTGAATTAATAATTATTCAACTGCTCGTATATATTACTTTTATCAATGACCTAGGTCAGATGGTGGGTGCAATAGAAAATAAGCGCATTGATGGCTTTGTAATAAACAAAATGGTGGTCATTCTAGGTGGGTGACACACATGTTGACCGTGGAAGGATTGCTCAATTTATGCTGCCACACTTGAAAACACACACAAATCTTTGGAGCCATTAATACTGATATAAAATGCTTTCTTTTACCAGTGATCAAAGTTAGATCAAATATTGGACCTCGCCAGAAGAGTGAAATAATGCACGGTACCCAGCTTTGAAATCTTCAAATGGGTACCCAGTACCTCTCACATATCAAGAAAATTGTCGCACTTCCTTGTCATCATACTGTTAGGCTTGCTAACTATTTCACTTGCCTTCAACTTTAACCGCGCGTATTTAACCAGAGGTGTACACATGGTAATTAACCCGAAATTTTTGTAATCAAATCATCTGCTCATGGCGTGTAAGTTGTTATAAGTTAATTAATTTGAAACTTTGAAATGCTGCAACTCCTTGAACCCAAGTGACAATAATATCCGGTTTTTTTAGATAATTTCCCACCAGAATAAGTGGCCTGTGAGAGTAGGAGGCAGAAAAGGCAAGAACTACGGACATTGCATTGATTTGGTGGGGAAGAGGAGATGCGAACGTTTGGAGATGGATAAAGGGGGCAACGGCTTCTTTAATATGGAGGGGACAGAAGTCACAAGACAAGTTGGTGTTTGTTTATTACCCCTCCCACCCCACCCCACTCCCCTTCAACTCATTCACGCACATTCTTAGTTTATCCGTCACGGGGAAACGCTCTGTTCATATACCATTACCTCCTCTTGTGATCATCAATAATAGCACAGAGAAATGCATATCAAGCCCTAAATATATAAGTGGCCAATGGTAATTTTTGATTCCGGCCTCTAGAAATGCCCTAAACAATTTTCGGCTCTCACTCAAACCCTTTAGATTGGATTGGATCGGATCGTGTCGGATTTAAATTTATATTCTAGAAAGGTAAGATCTAAATTTTTCATTAAGAAATTATAAATTAGACGCGAATTAATTCGGAAATGTTAATGTTAATCTCTCTCTCTCTCTATATATATATAGCATATATGCATTTTTTAGATTCAAATCTCATGAGAGAAGTAACTGATAGGGATATCTAGCTATTCGTGTCCAATTCAAATACATTTATTGTTCTATTAAACTTGTGGTTATACTCAAACCATGTCCGATTCAAGTCTACCATTGCCCTAAAATATGAATCCTATTATTAGGGCTCAAATCACAAAGGATACATTACTTCACTCAACTATAAACTATGCTAATTAGTGCTTAAATCATACATCAGACATTTAACCAATGATCAGTACTGGAGCGTTCCTACGGGCGTGCCCACCATAGCGTGCTTAAAAAACTTTGATAAGGGCAAGCCTGATATGCATGGGAAGGCCCCCGGTCAGATTACATGGCTCAGAAGAGGTCCATGAGAGCATGAAAAGACCTGCCATCACCTGGTATCATGCTGCTCTTGCTTCCTCCTTCCCATTCATTGCATTCACGGGTTCTTCGACCTCTCCCCCTCCTCCCCTCTCTCTCTCTCTCTCCCTTTAAACTTTTCTAAATTTCTCTCTTTCTAGATCTCCCTCAACTCATGCCTTGGGTAAAACCCAGTAACCACTCTCAGCAGCTTGTTAGCTGGGTAGAGAAAAGACAAGTCAGAATCACCAGAGAGCCACCCAGTTTGGAAGTTTGAATTAGAGATGGAATCTGATAGAGTTTATGCCTTATAGTTAACCTCCACGTTATGTATATATATTATTATGTGTGCTGCTGTGTGAGAGCAATCTCCAAGTTCTTCACCCTCATTTGATTCTGGGGAAAGTGAAAACGATAGAGAGGGGAAAAGAAAGGGGAGTATTGTGATGGCAAAATGAGCAGTTTGTATAGTAAACATGATAGAGATCTGTTAAAATAAAAATAAATAAATAAATAAATATGTTTTTTACAAAAAAAAAGTAGTTGATAGGGAGCAGGTCTCTCATGAGCTGACCTCGCCACTTTTGGACCTCTCAAAACACGCGCGGAAGCAGCCCAGCGACTGCCAAAGGTTGTCCTCATCAGTCATCAAGTTATTAAGTGAGGAATATCCATAGCTCTTGTGATATGCTTTTGCTCTTTGTATCTACTACCTTACCTTTCATGGGATGCTTTTTCATGCCTTCAAGTTACGTGCTTATCTTTTCAAAATATTTTTTTGTTTTTCTATTTAAATTGAGGCAAAAGATGGGTTTAAATATCCGATATAAGTGTATTTTTTAAAAAATTTGGAAAACAAACACATTCAATCATGGAATTTTATCATTTTGAAGTAATTAATAGGGCTTTCCTCAACAAAATGAAATAACTAAAGAATTTTTGAAAAAAAGATAAAGTTTCAAATTATGTTTAATTTTATATTTTTTGCAATAAATGTAAATTATTCATTGATGCAAAATTCCCCCCATTGAGAGAGCCATAACCGTAGGATTACTGTGGGATGTGAATGGTCTCAAGTTTTAAATTCTTTCTAATACTTTCAATCTGTCTAATAATAATAAAACAATAAAAGGTTACTTTAAAAGAAGAATTGTGTGAATAAGAACATTTTTGCTGTCTAATTTCATTAATTAACATTTTTTAATCTTATACGAGATCACAATTGTATTTAAATATATTTAAGGTTTAATGTTTAAGAATTAATCAAGCGTACTGTGGGAGTCTTTCGTTGGACAATTAAGAGTACTGCTAATATGTTGTAAAATTTCACAACAAATAATGTTATTATAAGACCCAATTAACGATTAAAATATTAGTAGTTATCAACTATCTTTTTCGATAATTTTGACATTTAAGTAATGGGTAAGTGCTATCAATGAAGTAAATCTTTGTTTTGGTCAGATCTTACAACAAACAAAGGTTGCAAGAGCTGGCTAGTTGATAATTTTTCAGCAATTGAATTGTTTGTTAATTTGTGCCAATATATTCATTTGGGGAAGAGGGGTTGGATACTTGTATACGTTTAATCCTAGACTTTGTGGATGCACGCAAGTAATCAGCATCATCCCAACTAGCAGTGGCTATGTTTTAAAACAAGATGTGTAAACAAGTCTTGGAGGAAGGGAAGCAGACAAGGCCACACATCTTCTTCTCCAACCTTGATTTTACTTCTTCTTCAATGGCAGGGGACCAGACAAGAGAATCACGCCAGCCCAGGAATTGAACAATTCCCAATTCCCCACTCATCTCCATGAATCACACTGCCTACTCCTTTTCCACCACTTAATCCCTATTGACTAAAGCAAAAACAAAGAGCAACATCTGCCCCCCATTTCTTTATCTTTAATCCGACACATACTTCTCCCCCTCTAATTCATTTCATCAAACTAATTGGGTTGGCATGGATTGGGATGCTTGCTTAGTCAAGTGGGTTTGTCATGCTTGAGCAGAGATGGAGGACATAGTAAACTAAGCAAAGTTTGCAAGCCATGGTGGACTGAAAACATGGTAAAATAACATCTGAGGCAGCTCAAGTGCTTCATACATGAAGAGAAGTACATACACATGAACTTCTTCTGTTGTATATGGACATTATCATGCCTGGTGACAAGGTTGTGGTTTGTGTAGGGCCATGGTTTTCTGGGGGAAAACCCTTGTTTTCAGAAGTCCATGGCACTGTTCTTGATTAGAAGTGTGAGTAGTCCACCACATGGAGGACATACCGAATAATGTGCACCCATTGCTGCTATAGCTTATGGATCCACATGCACCACCACATCTCGTTGTAGAATCATCAGAGCCCCTTTAGTACGTGAATTGTACCCACATAGTATCTGGTAAAGATAAATTTAGATTTAACTTCACTGTTCAATCTTTACATCATAGAAAAGTCCAAAGAGATTTTAGATAATGTATTATCACCAGGGGCAATGTTAGTGTAGTGTCACAGGATGTGGTAGAAGGTTGAATTATGGTAGCAGGGGAAATATGGCAGTAAGAGATCATATCATCCATATGTGTAAACTGTGCTGTGCCCAGATCCAAGGCAGGAGCTGATAACAAACAAAGAAATTTGAAAGAAGACACACATCATGTTCCAAAAAGCAGCAAGGTTTTCAGGTAGAACTCCACACTTGTAAACTTCAAAATAAGATCAAAGGCAAAGGGAACTCTTTGATTAAGATTCCACATGGTGGGGAAGTGGAACTTTTGACCCAGTGAACAATTGATGAATTAGGGGTCCCTCGTTTAATCAATGGCTTCCTGCCTCAAGAAACTTCGTGTAGAAGACAAATTAACCAAAGCGGTTTAATTGGGTGGAGGAGGTGATGCAGGCAAAGAAATGTGAACAACACTCACATTCATGTATATCAACAACAATCTTGACATTCTGAATGGTAAACTATCTGTATAACAGATTAGGGAAGCAAGAAGGTAGAGGCTTTCATGACTTTACAGTGGCCTTGTAAGTTGTACCCAACAAAAGGTTGTCATTGAGTCTGTTTCATCACCTTCATCTAACACCTCCCCAACTAACATTATTAAGAAGAGAAATCAAAAGTCTCTGTGTACAATGGCCAAACATTTGTGTCAGGATTCCTTGCCTTTGCCTCCACGTTGCCTTCCCCCTAGGCCACTTCTCAGCTTCGATTCTATCGTGCTCTTCTCATCTCTTATCCCCACTTCAATGTCCTCTTCCATCACCATGCACTATTCCCAAGTAAAAATTAAGGCAGTGAAACAGTAACAAATATGAAGAAATAGATAACATATTGAACTCTCTGTGGTTCAAAACTTCTTTTTGATGTTTGGTTAACTGTAAAGTAATCCAACCTCACATCATCACTAAATATCAACCTTTGAAATTTGAACTCCAGGGCTAAAGTTCCTTGGTGGTTGGTTTATCCCATTGAAGTTTGACATCTTGTACATATCCACATCTTTCCAAGTCCCTTCACTTGGTACCTTTTACATGCACAAGCAATGACCAGTGCAGTGTTCATACAAACATGTTCAAACCCAGAAAATTCAATGTAATACTCTATTACATAGATAATAATAATATGCATAGTTATAATAATGTGTGCATTTGTGTATATTTGCTTTCAATTTTGTGGGTGTTCAATTATAGTATGAAGTCTAAAAGAATGTGTAATTAGTGATGGATTAGTCATTGCCGACTGATTTATCAAATCGGCAACTCAATTATAGAGGTTTTGTTATGCCTGTGATGTCTCTTAGTGGTGACTGGTCAGCATTGAAATTTTCCATCTTGTTTCTAATGTTGGATATAGGTAACAGATAAATGATGCCCACCCAAATCTGCATAGTGGGTTAGGCCATACTATTGCTAAATCACCAGGGCTTGATCTGTTCCCATATTTTTATTCATGTCTACTCGTTAACAAAACTACTGCCAATTACAGTTGGATGGTAATTGTGAGAAGGTTAAATCTAAAGCTTTAAGCTAACTCTACAAGTGCGCCGAAATATTATCAAAACAAACAAATTTTTTAAGTTAAAAGGCATTCGGTTACAATAAAAAATTAATTTATATAAAATTTCAAGAAAATTTTACCGGAGAGTTCTTTTCGTTACAATCATAAAAAGCGCCAGAGTTTACAAAAATAACATTTGGACGTGGTAAAAATTATTGGGTATTTTTGTTTGAGTGAAAAAATATATCTCGCTTTTGTGAAGAGTTTTAAAAAGTGCTTCTATCAGTTTTGTAGACGTTATTATTTTAATTTTATATTTTTCAATAAACATGTTAACATTGGAAGGGGAAAAAAGTTAAATAACCTACTATTAGGCAATATATATAGTTATATATTAGCAATAAAGTGTGAAGATACATTACTTGTTGAAGTCTAGAGTAGCCAGTTGGAACACTATTGCCTCCCACATCGGGCGTCCATTGATTAGGAAGCAAAATTATGGAGGCAAAACCGTGTTCATGCCGTGGCTGGTGTGCTTGACCAACACACACAACTAAAAAGAGACGGCAAGCAAACACTATTGACGTCCAATCTCAATTATATTATGAATTGATATTGTGGTTTTTGATGGGTCCAACGTCTATTACAACCCTTCAATGTTTGTCTGTCATGGGTAGAGATCATCTGTAACATCATCACCAAAACGCAAGATAGCCATTAGCCTCCTTATTTGATTCTTCTTTTCTTCTTTGCCAGTTTTTGTTCCTACCATATACATGTCAATCATTCTGTTCAAAGAGAATCAAAACATGTAAATCATATTTCTTTTAGCTGTTTCCTTTCGTCATTTATGAAAAGATTCAAGTTCTTGGGCCTTGCTGCCTCATCTGTAAGATATATTAGATATATGAAATCACTCCTCATTCGACCATGTAATTCTAATAAGTAGACAAGGATGCAACCATGCCAAGCTAGCTCACGACAAAAAAAAAGGCCATAATGCATCGAGTTGAAAGCACATTTACTCGGTAAATCCTCTGAATAAATTAAACATGAACTCAATATTACTCTAAATTAACAAGACTTCAAGACCCAATTAGGTGCATTTTTGTTCATATTAAAATTTCAATGTGATTTGGGTTACATGGTTAAGCCTTATAATTTGACATCCAACTCGATTTACGTTCATTTGTTAAATTTTATGTGAGCATGTGTGAGCCAAGTTCCAAAACACACACCGGTAATACTTGGCTCAAGACAACATTTTCGGCATTAGCTAAAATAAATGTTTGGTTTACCTTGTTGAATAGCAATTCAATATATTTGCAAATTACTAAATTTGCGTAGAACAAACTTCTAACTTTTAAGAACACACCCAAACGTCAGCGCACAAAAGAGAATACATCAGATATTACCTTCACAAGATGAGAGAAAAAAATATGTGAATAAGCGTCCTACAAGAAACATTGAACATTGACACTGGGCTTCTCCATAGCCTTCTCAAGTAATGTCTTCAAAGTCCACTCTGTAAAGTTCAAAACGGTTTCCCTTGAAAAACAATTATCAGCAACTCAAAGTCTCAACTTTGCAAGGAAAAAAAATGGTAACGTGAGAATCTGTAATGCAATTCTGGAAGGTGTGAAAAAACCCCACATTTCTTGGCCATGATGCAGTTGTATTCAAAATAAATTGGCAACTCCCCGGAAAAAAAGGTAGGCAAAGAAAAAATTATGCAAGATGATTGACTAACAAGTAACAACTGTGTATTCCAATATACACCTGTGTCAATGTTTTCACCTCATATTTCAGGCATGTTAGCATCTATCAACAGCTTTGCAAGCCAAACCATGGTTGCATAAATCGGAATCGAAATCGAAATCGGTTTTCCAGGGGTTGGAATCGGAATTGGAATTGGAATCGGTCTGAATCGGCCAGGAATCGGTTCAGTTGAATCAGCCTGAATCGGTCTAAATCGGTCATATACAAAAATTTGCCAACTCATAACAGAAATACCTGAAATACATAATTATATAATTTCTCAACATAAATACACAAATTCAAGTATTTATACAACAATCATAAAGGTATGTAATTATGACAATACAATGGTAGAGTCATACCTGAAAAAATAAATAAGAACATACCTAAAAGAATATATTCTTTATGTAATTCAAATAAGAGCAAACCTGAAGAACATACTCTTTATGTAATGAACACAATTTCATATAATTACATACCTAAAAGAGCATCACAAAGACAACAAACTGAACACCAAGGCAAAGACAATTAATTGCAAAAACCGTCAATTACAGTTCCTAAAAACCCTAGTATATCAACAGTAGCACACCAAAAAATTCATCATTAATCGGACCACTACCAAGCAAATTTTCAAGACTTCCAAGCTATATTCGCACATCACAATTTACACATCACAATTTACACATAGCACATATTCGCACATCACAATTTGCAGCACACACAATTAAGTCAACGAAATCCCAAATCAGCAATAAAAAAATCCCAAATCCGCACAAAATTTTAATTTGGACATCACAATTTGCACATCATATTAATCAATTAGCACATCATAGATAACAATTCGCATATCACAACATTCAATTTCAATAAAAAAATCTAAATTTACCCAAATTTTCGTTCGGCCGCCGATTTCACCCGAACTCCTCGCGTTTGCGCTCCACAGCACACTCCGCTGTGCTGTCGGCCGGCCACCTGTCGAAGGCGGAGTTGCGAGGGCGGTGGCGTGGTCGGAAGGTCGGGCGGAGTTGAGGTCGGACGGCGGAAGTGCGGCGGAGGGCGGCCGCCGATTCCACCCGAACTCCTCGCCTTTGCGCTCCACAGCAGGTCGGGCGGAGCTGAGGTCGGACGGCGAAAGCGCGGCAGAGCTGAGGTCGAACAGCGGAAGCGCGGCAGAGGCGGTCGCCGATTCCACCCGAACTCCTCGCCTTTGCGCTCCACAGCAAGTCAGGCGGAGCTGAGGTTGGACGGCGGTGGCGTGGTCGGAAGGTCGGGCAGAGGTGAGGTCGGATGGCGAAAGAGCCAATTTTAGGTTTTTAAATCCAAATTACCATTTTACCTGCTTAAATAATTTAATAAAAATCATAACTAGGGTATTTTAGTAATTTACTAAAAAAACCGATTCCGATTCCGAGGCCGATTCGGAGCCAACCGATTCGGCCCCGAAATCGGATTGGCGCGACGCCGATCCGATTTAAATCGGCCGATTCCACTCGGAATCGGCCAATTCGTGCAACCCGGGTCCAAACCCTCCAAAGAGGACAATAAGGCAATCTGCCAAACAAATTTGTACAGCAAGGGCTATTCATGTAAAGTAAACTCTATTGTTGTTTGAAATACTTCAATTCTAAGAACTGAACATGGCAATATCAAAGATAACACTATTTAGTCAATAAGCTCTTGATGTGATTAAATCACCGTGTTGAGACTCTGAAACAATCACTCATCTTGCAACCTGACAATTACTGTGCTTGGGCACCTACAGAGCTGACTTGAATCCAAATGAACTGCAATGATTATGAATGCTAGAAGTGTAATAACTACAATGAGTAAAGAGATGAGAATGAAAGAACTCAAATGTCAAAATGATCAGCAGGCATCACTATATTGATTGGCATTAAAAATTGACAAACAATCAGGGGTCTTCAGTAAATTTACAACGCGGACAGCATCGATCAACCTTATGGTGCTGCTCCCAGTCATCTCTTTGCTTACAAACAAATAGGATCAAGTACGATTCACACCACAACTTCCATCATTAGCTGAAGCAATGGAACTATCAGATTGGGACCTGATCTTCTGAAATGAATCTTCAAAATTATGTTCTCTAATCTCACAGCTTTACAAATTCTCCTAGAGAGAACTGCCAATCACAGCTGAAAGACCTCTTGACCCATGGTTATGATCGCAAAGACCTCTTGACCCACGGTTTTGGTCACAAATAGTTTTTGGCAATACATTGGAAGGTGTTGCCAACTTTGTTATCAACCACCTGCGGTCAATTTTCAGGATCTCCAATCTCAAAGCTTTATAATCTCTTCTAAAGAAATAAAGTGTTGTTCAATGGCTGAAAGAGCCTCTTGATCAATGGCTATTGTGTTAAAGGGATTCGACAATATATTAGCTGGTATCGCTAGCTTTGGCATTGGAGACCCTCCAGAATTTTCATTGCTAGCTAGTTGAGAATTGCTCCTGTCACCTGCAGCTGTTTCATACAAAGAATCAGCTTCCCTGTTGAACAAATTAGACTTCATCTGTATGCAAGACTTCAGATCATCTTCAGTCCGTGCCTTGCTCAACTTTTCCATAAGTACATCTACAGCTCCAATACTATCAGTATCGCGCGCTTTTTTAGACGTTTGGACTCCTTCAAGTCCTCAGTAAATACAATATCATCCATATGTTCCCCTTTCTGCAAGTCATTTAATCCATCATCAACCAATGCATGAATTTTCTCTCTGAAGCTTTCAGTTTGCTGGCAGCTTGATTTTAACTTCAACTTGACTCCTGGGATCAATTTGTTGGCAAAGTTTTCATCCCCCAGAGTGCTATCTTCTGCTGGTTCACTAACAGAGAAAACCTCCTCCAACAATCTAACAATATGCATATATCTGCAAAAGCTTCTTCTTCGGCTTCCATATAACTCTCATTATACTCTTTCAGCCTTGAGAATCTCCAATTATTTATTGCAGCAGCATCCTGAAATTTGCATGCCAATTTCAAACTTTAAGATGAAGCAGAGTACACAGCACAGTTGATTCAAACAACTGGCTCGCAAAATTGCATAACGTAATAGAGAACCCTATTTGAACCTTTCGTGATAATGGCCTTCTTAATTTCAGAGAGTTTTGACCCCCAATGAATCTGGTTAAGTTAGCGGGAAAATGCCGAAGTGACGAAACTCTTGAGGAATTCCTACAGCAAAAAGAATGTCAAGTGTTTCTTCAAGGTTAACAAGGTCAGATTTGCTAACAAATCCAAAGCACTTACAACATACCCAGCATCGATAGAAGGTTTTTCAGATGTTGATACAGAATTTGACGACTTGTGTGGTAAAATCGAGTTTGATTTCAGCACTGCAAATATAATATGGAAACCGAACATTTAAATTTTCTGTACATAAACACTCCCTTCAAGAGATAACTAAAACATACTCAAATAAACTCAGCATACCATGAATATAACATGGATTTTGCGCTTTTGCACAGCAACTCTTACATGATTGATATGGGCACCTACAGTTGCACACCATACAGGTAATCAGCATGCACTCCACAAATTACATATATCATGTACAAATTAAAATATGTAATATACAAACAAGGTAATCTATTACCACTGACCATATGGAACTTAATAATCAAACAAACAGAGAACATGGAAATTGCCGTACATCCACTCAATAACCTATGTTTTCCAAACAAAATTTCCTATTGTTGGTGTGATTTAGGGGGAGGCGGAAGAAACTCCTTAGAGTAGGACAAAACATAAAATTCCTTTAAGCGGAACTGATCTACATTTCCAAGTCCCCAACTGACTGCATCCTTTGACACACAACCAGTTTCAATTATGCATGTCATTCGATACCCCCATAAAGGCCAGATGGTAATTGAAGCACAATGAAATTTTCTGTAATTCCAAAAAATGAATCAAAACTTCCCACGTAATTGGTTCATAACAACCCCAAAAAACTACTTCTTCCACCTGATCCCTAGAAAACCTGCAACCTATAAAATTTGATGTCATAAATACAAAAGACAATCTTACCCTCAGATATTGATCTTCTAATTACAAAATTTAGACATTGATCTCCTAATTTCAAATCATTCAGCAGAAAGACTAACATCATTCACATGGATTTCATATAAGTCAATCTGTAACCAAACTCGTATCTAAGAACAACACGCCCGAGGAAAAAAGTTGATTCTAGACGATTGCAACAACCCAAATTCGTACAAATCCAACGCAAATCAAGATAACCATCCCCCCCCCCCCCAAAAAAAAAAAAAACACATACACCTTTCCAATTTCAAACACAAACTATCCCAACATTCAACACAATCCGACCCACAAACACCAACCCCCCAACAAAACCTAGGGTTCTAGCAAGGGAGAAGAGAGAGCGGGAGGGAGCAACCAACCTGGAACGGGCGACGTTGCCGCACTTGGAGCACTTGGGCTTGTTGACGCGGCGGCCGCGAGAGTCGGTGTCGGGGCGGTGGCCGCGGGTGGCGGCGCCGCCGTTGGAAACCGGGGGGAGGAGGAGGCGGCGGCGGACGGGGACGGCGATCCGGCGGCCATCTCCGACGCCGCCGGGGACGGCGAGAAGGGCGGATAAATTTGAATTCGAATTTGAAAGGGAGGGAAAGAAAAGAAAAAAAATAATAATAAGAGGGTGCGCCGGCGATGGATACGGCGTACCGGCGGGATCGGGGAAAGTCGACGGCGGCGGTGGGGATTGGATCATGACTCGTTTCCTCTCTTTTAAATGGGCCTTGTTTTGTTTCGGCCCAGGCCCATTAAGAGTGAAGACTGGGAGGCTTCTTTTGGGCCATCATCGAATTTTGGATATGTTAGCTTCACAAATTAGTTCATTTTGGCTTAGCCCAGTCAATTAAACAAAAAAATCATTTTTTTTGGAGTAATATTAAACTGAGCTCCATTCTTAAGTTCGACTCGAGCCAATTATGACATGTATTTAATAAATAGAAAAATTGAAGTGAGTATCTATTTTTATCGTCCGACCAGTTTTTAGATTTTTAAAAATACACTAGTTAATAGATATTTTGAAATTAATTTATTTTATTATTTTTTTGATAATTAAGATGAGAGAGTTACCAGCATTATATTGAGTTGACAAATTATAATTACGCTTATTATTTATTTTTTTATTTATCTATACGAGGTTTGAGTAACAGGGCTACTAAATTACTCCAAACAAAAATATAAATCATATAAGTTATATATGCGTTGTACCTCATGCATAAAAGAATCTTTAATAAATAGTGTGCAGAGTGTGCCTTGTACAAAGTTTTGCAAAGAAAGCTGATGCTTTGATGTCTTTTAATGGGCCTATTTTTATTTGACCCATTAAAAATGGGGTAGTATCTTTCAAGGAATAAAATATGACATTTTGTTTTTTTTTTTAGAAAAAGGGCAGGCAGACCAAATATGTTAGAATATTGGAACTTTATGACAAGAACTTCAACTTCAACTTCAATTTTGATATTATATATGACGAACGAAAGGACGGGATGTGAGGATAATACTCTCAATTTGAGGAGTTGCAGCCTCGAACTTAGAATGAATTGAAATATTAGAACTGAATTTATCATCTAAAAATTAGATCGATCTATTCGTTAATACACAAATATTTGACTCTTACGTGCTTACTCATGGGGGCCGACAATGCGTTGAAGTTCATCAATAATCATCATCTCGAACCCAAGGAATCATAATAATCAACAAAACTGAAGGCTAATGATATTTTATCCTGATATAATTCCTAATATAATTGATAATTCTAGTAATTTCAGTTAATTATTTCTAGTATATAATAATAGCAAATCACTTATAACTTCTAATAACTCACTCAAAATTAATAAGATAATCAATTTTGTCACTAATAAACATTATTAGCCAAAAATGAAGTAGCTGTTAAAACAAGCAACAAGATGTAATTTTAGTCAAAAACTACTAACAGTTTCCCACCATCATCCACACAAAGAGGGGCTAAACAACAAGAAAAATGTGCACGCAAAGTTGCCTTATTCTTAAAAGCATGTTCGCCTTTGCGAAAAAGGAGTCTGATTAAAACGATGACGAAATCAACCAAAGATATGACGGTGCATACTAGCCAGAGAGTGCGGCATTGAGTGCACTATAAACATCTACTCCAATTTGGGCTTCGGCCTTCTCCAAGTCGGTAGAGGCCGAATTTACCTTCTGTTGGAATTCTTCAAGCCCTTTCTGGACTTGGCTTTGATCAAAGTGATCGAGTGGGATTGCTTCAACTGCAACTATATCCGTGAAGGAATTTGCGTGAATGAAGGCAAAACCACTGCTCACAAAGTATTTAGTGGTTTCATTCCCTTCAAGAACCAATAGAACACCAGGTTTAAGCTCTGCAATGGTAGGCACATGTCCAGGCAAAACACCCATTTGCCCTGTCAAGGCAGGGATGATCACCTGGTCAACCTGAAAAAAAAAAGCAGCCTCAAAATACTTGACATCTTTTTTCATTGTCAAAACCACAGATAAAAAATGTAAGAGTTTGAAGTTATGACGAAGTTAAATTTAGGACATTATAACTCTTAAACTCTTGATGACTAATTAAGAACCAAATCTTCTCTCCTTCAAAAATGTCTTATGCGAAACCCTTATATATAACTATAAATAGTAACGCAGGAAGAGGGTATTGTAACATAATCATCTTTTTTTTTTAACTCTGAAACATAAAGTCAAAAAGCACATTCCTGTAACCTATTCTATATCCAAAAAATTAGAACAGTGTGGCAGTCAAGACCCAAAAAATTCTTAGTTTATCCTTGGAATCAAGTTATTCAGGAGTTAATCGACAATTTATCCTTGCAAATATGCAGGGCAGAAGTTAAAACTTAACAAAGCAACCACCTAAATCGAATATATGGATAACCAAGAAGCTACAAGCACCTAAGAGATATAGCATTTAATAAATGTAGACAATCTATAAGATGGATGCATCAGAAAACAAGCTCATATGAGTAAGATAACAAAGTAAATATCAAGAAAACATATAAACAGCTTAAAGTCAACTCAATTAACAGCATACAACTAGATTGACACGAGGGTGAGGGCAAGCGTGCAGAAAAGCATTAGCAAAGAGCCAATAAATACTAAATAACATAATTTTCACCAACTTTTAAAAAGGTCATATTTTACTCAACCTAAATTGGGTTATGTCATGAATCAATAAATGTAAATCCCAAATGCGTAGCCTCAAAGCATAAAACTGAGAGATGGTACATTAAACTCCCCCAATATGCCACTATACAGCAAAATTATTGTAAAATAATGATCTTATCTGATTACAATCCAAAATTAATTGAGTTACCAAGATTTGTAAAGTTGGTAAGACATGCATAAAATGGTACTTGTAATCGCCTATGCATTTGACTACTGTGCCGTGTAAATGTTTAAAGGGGGGAATCAACCAATGAAATAATATAGTTCTATCTTTCCCCAGGTTTATTCTCACCCCACGATCAAAATCTCGTTATTTGTCAATTCTAACTCTGCAAATTCGTCATGTTCTCTCTAATTTCTTCTTGGTAATACATGATATGAAGGAAGTACATTTCAGTTCGCTACAAAAAAAAAAAACCATCCCCACACAATCTTCTTCTGACTCCACCTCATCCTGAAAAGGGATTGAGGACATCAATCTAACCTAGGATCAACAAGAAAATTAATGATAATGTTTGACAGCAGGATGCACTTCTCGACACCAAACCTCTTCCTTTATGTGAGCTTGAGACCATCAGCACCAGAGAATTGGCAGATTTTATCCTAATATGATCTAATAGAAGACAATTTTCTCTCACAATCCAATCTAAAATCTTATTATACATTTCTTCTTATTCATCTCCCTTTCCCCCAAATTTGTCATGATTCCCTATAGTGGTCTGAGATTCGTCCATACCAGTTCACTGTCAAGGATATACGCCCATCATCCACGTTTTTCTTGATCAAAAACAATATTTTATTATCCTTCTTCTACCATATAGCCCCTCACCTGATCACACTTCTAAATTAAATGTAATTTACAAGTTACTTGGAGGGAACATTCTAATATACCCAATCTAAAATCAACGTGTTCCACATTCTTCTCTCAAAACAAATCACAATAAACCATAAACGCCTCATCTTACAATTACATAACCGATCTAAAACCCCATCAATCTCTTCACCACCCCGCAAATCTGTCATGTTTCCGACATTTCTTCCTTGTATTACTTTATACGAAATATGATCATTTCAATTCGCTACGAGAACTACGAGTCTACCCTGATATAATCTAACAGACAACAACTACCTCTCGCATTTCAACAAATAAGCCTAAAACTCAAAGCTTCACTATTGTACATGACCCTATCAAACGCAATCACCACAAAACGTCGGAAAACAATACCTCCTTGGCGGAGAGCTCGGACTGGTAAGGGAGGACGAAGTTGACGGTGAGCTTGGATGGGATGGAGGCCGGGGTGGGCGGCCGGGGCTGCATGAACGAGAGCGGCGTCTTGGGCGGCTCCAAGTTCGGCACCACCTTCTTCCACGCCTCCACGAACGCCGCGTCCGGTGTCGCCGCCACCGGAGCCGGGGCGTCCGCCGAGAACGCCCGCCGTGGCACCCCCAGCGCCGCCCGGGACAGCACGCGGTGCGCTTGCCTCAACATCTCCGGTGACCTACAAGACCCGGAATCGGAGCGAAAATGGAGATCAGATCGCACAAATGTTAGCTCATTCGATCGATCTCGACGAGAGCTTGACGATGAGAGATCGAAATCGATGGAGGAATCGGAAAACGGAGAAGAAAAATCGATACTTTTTTGGGGGGAGCCTACCTTGAGCGAAGCCTCGTTCGCGATTTTTCCCGTTTATCTCCGGCGTTGAGCGTTTTGCTGCATTGGAGAGAGTAGATGGGCTGGGCTGGTTATGACATGGGCCTTATCTCATTTTCTTGTTATGGGCCGTTGGCCCATGTTGCACCATAGCAGCTTGGAGTTGGCATTGGGCCATGGCCATTGAGCAGAAAACCTTAAAATTTGATTAATACTCATGCCCCCATAAATCCACACAGCTCATATATTTTCTATTTCCTGGGTCGTCGATTAACAAATTTCTTCTCTTCAAGACGCTAAACTAGAATTTGATCTCTCAATAAGGAAATTTTTATAATTTGGAGTGCAATTAAAATTAAACATAATTATACGGCATGTTTTAACCTACAACCAGGGAGAAACTCCTCGTTGGTAGACCAAGAAATATGAATTCACAGATTCCTTGTTGGAGCCACATCCAAACAATTACAAAATTTCTACAATTCTTTTGAAATAACTAAAATGTAGGTAAAATTTAGTTTAAGAATAGCACATTTATATAATTTGGAGTGCGATTACAATAAAAAATAATTATACGGCATGCTTTAACCTACACCCTGGGAGAAACTCCTCGTTGGTAAACTAAGAAATATGAACTCATAGATTCATTGCTGGAGCCATATGCAAATGCTCTTGCACACATCCAAACAAATGCAAAATTTTTACAATTCTTTTGAAATAGCTAAAATGTAGTTAAAAATTAGTTTAAGAATAACACATTTAAAAGCTTTTCAAATTTTTTAAAGAACTAAGAAGTAGATATGTGAGATTCTTTAATTTAGTCTTATATTTAATATCTATTCGGGTAAGTTCATATTTATAAGTGGGTACTATAAATCTTTAACTTTGGTTAACTATTATGAAAAAATGACTTAGCCTATTATGCTGCACTTTAGGCCAGGTCATTATAAATGGGTCAAAAAAGAGTGTGGGCTTGGAGGTAGTAACAGGCCAATTATAGAAATTTTGGAGACAAGATTTTTTAAGATAAGTGGATTGTGAGATCCCTCAATTTAGTCTCTAATACCTAGTGGGGTCCCACATAGGTAGGGTTGCTCTTGGCCTGAGTTAACTCGTGAGTTTTAGAAACTTGGCTCGGCTCAACTCGAACTTGATGATAAAATAACTTGACTTGGTAACTCGAAATTATCAAACCGAATCGACTCGTTTCTATATGAGTCAGTCCTGAGTTTAATAAAACTCGATTCAAGTCGATCGAGAGAAGTTCGACTCGTGAATCAAATCGATTTGTAACTCGACTTGATTCGACTCACCATATACTCAGCACAACATGACGTTTACTATTCCCATACAACATAGTAATATACAAAAAATATTCCAAGTTTCCAACCTGCATAATTATTATAGTGTACATTTCCAATACACCTACTTGATATTTTCCAACCCATAATTATGATTAAATACACCCCTAATTGGTATTTCCAACTTATAATAATGACCATAATACAAATTACAAAACAACTAGCATATTAATTAGTATTATTGCAGCCTAACGCTTGGCACCTGTGAACATTTGATGTAGATGAGGGATAAAAAATTAGCCGCTAACTTATTGCAATCATAACTCATTACTGTCAGTAACACACATTGCAGTTCAAACTTCCAACTCATCAACAAGTAGTTCGAACATACACTTGCAATTCATACTCATTAATAGCCTACGAGAAGAAGTCTTTGTCACTGGACTCACTTGCTATTTGAACTCATTCAATCATTCTAGTAGAACTCATTGGCATTTGGCATTGCTATTTACGGGCATTCTAATCAAACCATCTGTTTTCTCCTCCTTGGTCCTTATCTCTTTGATCTTAGAAGAAGTCTGACTATCTCTTTTCTCCTCCTTGGTCCTTAGCTCTTTGATATTCAGAAGAAGTCAGTCCTACAAGCTCTCTGTTTTATGGCAGTGATCTCTCCACACCAAGGAACCGAATCAGTAATTGAAGCTAGAGCAGTGGGTGGGTCTGGGAAAAATCAGTTTACTTTCGTTGAAGAGCTTATTTTCATTGAAGCTAGAGCAATGGGTTGTAAATAACACTTTTGCTATACAAATTGAAGAACTTACTTTCATTGAAGCTAGAGGAGTTGGTGGTAAATAACAGCTTGGACTTCCTTTCAAGTAACACACAGTATGAATGTATGAGTCTTCATTCTCCGAGGTGGGGAGCTTTGCAGACGTTGAAGAATAAATCTTTCATCTTTGTGTCCTCTCTTGTTCACCTAAAGCCTAAAGGTAATTTGTTGTTATCCTTTACTCTATTTAGTCAACTTTTCCACTGTTGTTCCTCATCCTTTCTACTTATTTGTAGGGAATGATAAGATAGATAGATAAATATTGCAAAAGACATGACAATTGATGTCAGCAACAAGAATGAAAATTAGAATCATATAATGTGATGAAATTAAAATACATTGTTTTCAACAATGACCTATACATTTTGGACAACATAATCTTGTAGCTCATCTTAATATAGAGCATTTGTGAATTGTGGCATTCTAGCTCTGCCCAATGCAATGCTCATTTCTCATTATCTCAGTCTGCCACAACCCACCACGACAATAGCTTGCTTGTTTACTGTCACCATATAGTATAAAATAAAATAGTACGATATGACAGAGAGTTAAGGAAAGTGAAAAAACAAGTAAAAAAATAAAACAAATAGAGTTGAGGATAGTACTATACTTTCATTATCTCAATCTGCCACCCCCATTTCTCATTATGTTTTGCTTGTTTGCTGTCACCATATAGTATATTTTACATGACATATACCCATATCTAGAAAGTGAAAAAATAGAAGTGTTAATGTTAACATAAATAGTTTAATACAAACATAGAGTTTAAATTGATAATGTTTTGCAAAACTGATTTTCTTATTATCTTTCATTGTTATCAATGATCTTTTCTTTATGCAATATTGAGATAAAACAACCACCTCGTATTGTCTGGAAACCAGAGGTCTAGAATAGTCAAAACATGGTGACTTGGTGATCCACATCACCTGCAAAACAAAAAAGAAAAAAAAGTTTATGCTACAGGTTTTGCCGTTTTGGAACATCAGTGTGCTCCCCTCCCAAAATAATTCAAACAAATGTTATTCATTAAACTATGAAAAATACATATACTTTGTTTTCACTTTTGTTTATAGGCATGGCTGACAACAATGATGCCTCTCCATGTCCAGAGGTCCCTGCAACCACAACACAAGAGGCAGATATCAAAGATACTTCAAATGATGATGTGACTGAAAACCAAACAAGAGTGAGATCAAAAGTTTGGGAGGAATTGAAAAAAGTGAAATTACCATCTGGAGAAACAAAAGTAGAATGTACCTATTGCAAAACTTTGTATAAGTTGTCAAAGACTGGTTCCACAAGTACCCTGAAAAGACATTTGGAAAGTTGTAAGAAGCGTAAAAGAGCTGAGAAGGGGCAAAAACAGATCAGTTTGGAGCCAATACCAGAAGAAGAGGGTAATGTTATAATTACCAACTTCAAGTATGATAGGGAAAAATCTAAGAGAGTTCTTGCAAAGATGATTATAGTAGATGAGAAGCCATTCAGGTTTGTTGAAAGTAAGTTGTTCAATTTGTATAGCAAAACTCTCCAACCACGACATGATAAATGGTCTCGCCATGCTATTCGAAAGGAGTGCTTGAAGATATACCAAGAAGAAAAAGTTAAAATCAAGAATGATTTGAAAGATGTTACCCTTGTTTGCCTCACAACAGACTGTTGGACTTCAAGGAGGACAAAAGCTTATATTTGTGTGACTGCTCATTATGTAACAAAAAGTTGGAAGCTGCAAAAAAAATATTGGCATTCCGTCATTTTCCTCCTCCACACATAGGACAAGCAATGACAAATATTATAACTGAATTTATGAGAGAATGGAGTTTGGAAGGCAAAGTGTTCACAATTACCGTTGATAATGCTGCTTCAAATGATAGTATGATTAATATATTGAAAGGGGGTTTTCTAAATAGTGGTACCTTACATCTTACAAACATATTCCACATGAGGTGCAGTGCACATGTTCTGAATTTGATCGTCCAATATGGTTTGAAGCATATAGAGGGGCTGATACATACTGTGCGAGAAACAACCAAGTATGTTAAAAGTTCTTCAAACCGAAAGCTAGATTTTGAAACCTCCTTAGCACAATTCAACCTGACTGGGAAAAAGAGTTGATACTAGATGTGGAGACAAGGTGGAATTCCACTTATCTCATGTTGAAAGCAGCAAAAGATGTCAGACCAACATTTGCACACTATAGAGATACAGACTCTAACTACAAATGGTGCCCATCTACTGAAGATTGGAAAAAATATGCAGATATTGAAGAACTATTAGAGAAGTTCTACCATGCAACTGAAATGATATCTGGATCTAAATATCCAACATCTAATCTTTTCTTACCGGTGATGTGGAGGATTCAAGTGTGCATTGACTCGTGAACTTAAATCTGAACAAGCTTACATGGAGCCAATGATTGAAGCTATGCAAGAGAAATTTGAAAAATATTGGTCAGAATGCAACTTGGTGTTGGCAATTGCTACTATTTTGGATCCCAGATGTAAGCTAATGATGATTAAGTTTTGTTTTCCTCAAATCTACAAAGAAAGTGCAAAAATAGAGCTAAAGAAGGTGATGGATGCTTTCAAGGATATTTATGATATATACACAATTTGAAGTGATTCAGATGCAGATGATTTAGGTAAAATGGATGTTGGGCCTGAAAATAATTGCTACAACATGTTTGATGATGATGCCTACAACAAATTTGTCCAAGAAGTTGAAAAAAATAAGGAGACATCAAAATCAGAATTAGATACTTATCTGGAAGATCCTATAGAAAAGGTTGCAAAAGAGGCTGAATTTGATCTTCTAGATTATTGGAAACACAATGCAAACAAGTACAAAATACTATCAGCCATGGCAAGAGACATTTTATCTATTCCACTTACAACTGTTGCCTCTGAATTTGCATTTAGCACAGGTGAAAGGTTGATCAGCGAGCATAGAAGTAGTTTGAAATCCGAAACTGTTGAGGCACTGATTTGTTCACAAGACTGGTTATGCCCAATGTACCTTGATTATGATGAATCTAAAGAGCAAGAAGAATGAAGGTAAAGTTAGCATGCTTTGTATGACATCATTATGCTAGTACTTGTTTTGAGTATCATTATTTTGTTTGAACTTAATTATGATTTGCTTTGCATTTATCTTGCTATTTTATTAGACTTACTATTTTGCTTTCATTGTAATTTGTGGTGCTTGATAATTTAGAAAGTAGCTATAGAAGTTTACACCCTAAGTAAATTGTAAAAAACAATTACATCCCTAAATTTTTTCACAATAACTAATAAATTTGGAACTGTTTAATAACATAACATAATATAACAGCTACTTATACACATGTTGACTATTTAGTGTTTAATTAACTTATATATAACAATTATAGTACTTGATAATTTAGAAAATTAGTAATAGCAATTAAAAATATGTATATATGTTACCTAAGTTCATATAGAAACTTTTGCAATAAAATAAATTGAAAAGCAAGATTGTATACTTACATGCCTACAATCCTCTCTTTCACGAAGTCTAACTTCTCAAAATCTGTCTGGTCGATGAACAATATAATGAACATTGTTAGAGTTCATTAGAAAAAAATCGTAATTTGCTAGAAAAAATTAGAACACAGTAAATATTGAGAAAAAGGTGGCACCTTTTAAATTGATCTCTTCAATGAAAAATTTTACAACTTTGACTTTATGATTGGCTAAAAAACAAGCTTCATAGGAAGGAAAAACGAAAATATTGAAATTAATACAAGATCTAACACAAGTAGACAACAATAGAGAGATTTATCACTGTTAAGCAAAAAAAAAGAGTACAAAATTAAATGACAAGATAAAAAATGTAAGATTATAAAAAGATAGACACAAAAATAATGAAATCCATATTACTATCTAGGATAAGAATTAAGAAGGGAGAGATTTCTCATTTTTATGGAAAAAAATAAACGACAAAAAAATCCCCCTATAGTCATTGCCTATCGCCCGGCATCGCCCACTGTCACCCATCGTTGCCCGTCACCCATAGTTGCTCATCACTCGTGCCCATCGCTGCCCGTCGCCCATCGCTGCCCGTCGCCTTACTACAAAGAGTACAAAGTTAGATGACAAGATAAAAAATGTAAGATTATAAAAAGATAAACATAAAAATAATGAAATTCATAGGATAAGAAGGGAGAGATTTCTCATTTTTATGGAAAAAAATGAACGACAAAAAAAAGGTCCACCCCCCTCCCCGTCACTACCTGTCGCCCGCCATCACCCATCGCTACCCATCGCCTGTCGTTGCACGTCACCCGTTGTTGCCTTGCGCCCGCCGTAGCCCATCGCCTGCCGTCGTCCATCCCTACCGAGTCACCAGCCCTTGCCTGTCGCTGCCTGTCACCTATCGCCCATTATTGCCTGTTGCCCATCGCTGCTCGTCGCCTGTCATTGCTCGTCACCGTCGCCGGCCACCAGTTGCCACAATTTCTCCCAAACCACCGCCACTCCTTCCCCCATTCCCATACCCTAATTGAAAACTCGAAATGGCTCAACTTTTGCTTTTATACGGGCTCAGGTCGAGCTCAGTTCTATCGTTTTTTAAGTAACCCGACTCGAACTCGAAATTGTAAAAACCCGACTCGGACCGAATAAAACCCGAACTTGTTAAAATTATTAACGAGCCGGTTATGAGTTTTGGAAAAATTGACTTCGGACCGGTTTGTGAACAACCCTACACATAGGTAAGATCCTGCTTATAAGTGTGGATCTTTAACTTTATTTTACCACTTGCTAAAAAATAATTTAATCCATTATGTTATACTTTAGGTCACGGCCAAAGACAGTCAGTTTGTTACAAGCTATAAGTGAGTGTGTCGACCGACAGTCAAATGAAAGGAAATTGTGCAAAATAGTATATATAGATAATGACCGGCTAAATTTTGACATTTTAATGACAAAGTAAGCTAAAAACGGTCAGGGTTGTTACAAGTTATAAGTGAGTGTGAGAATAACTCGACGACGGTCAAAAGAAAGGAAATTGTACAAAATAATATATATATATATATATATATATATATATATATATATATATATATATATATATGTATAATGACTAACCAATTTTTGACATTTTAACGACAAAGTATAATGTCCATCTAAAATCAATGCCTAATTTTGACATTTTAACGACACAATATAATGTCCATGTAAAATCAATGACTGTGATCACACTATTGGAAACCGAAGTAAATAGTACTTTTTGTTTGGGAAAAACAAGAAAATAGTGCTTATTTACTTTCATGTTGTACAATATTAATGGCAAACATAACTTGGTATGTAAAACCCGTGACTCGAGTCAGAGTTTTACGGGAGTGAACCAGTCGGTTCGAGTCGAGTCAGCTTCATGGACCGCGAGCTGGGTTGAGGCCAGCTGTGAGTTATGAGCAATGAGGGTCATGTATGCTCAAGTGTATGATGATAACGCCTGAAAGATGATGAAAAAAATGGGTTATCAAGTATATGGAGGTATGCAGTATTGATTGTTATTTTTATTTGATCGAAGAATAGTTTTAGGCCGAATAACGAATTAGGACGCGTTTGACGATATTCGGGTGGGTTATTAGTTATAGAGCATGTCATTTGGATGTTATTGTGTTTGTTTTATTTTATAGAATTTTTCCATATTTTTCTAGATTTTTTTAGAATTTATTACGAACTAGTTATTATTTTGACTCGAGTAGGAATCGAGTCAATACTTATTTACGAAAATGCCATCGCACACACTTCTTCTTCCTCCCGACCCTTTTTTTCCAAAACCCTATCCACCGCCGCCGCCCCTTGTGGTCGCCGCCGCCGCCGCTGCCGACGCCGTGCTGCCGCCAATCGACGCCGCCCCGCCCCGCCGTGAAGTCGCCGTGCCGCCACGACCCACCCCGGCCACTGCCTCGCCGCCACGACGCCGGATTTGCCCCACGAACCGCGACGCTCCGCCCGTCGATTCCGCCGCCGTCCGGCCGCCGTCGCCGCCGCTGCGACCACCAGTACCACCCCTCGCCGTTGCCGACATTTCCCCCATCCTCCCGACCGCCGTCGAGGCCGGCCGGAGCCCCGATCGGAGCACGCCGCCGCCGCCGCCCGTTTTCAACGCCGCCGCCGACGGCCATCGCCGCCTCGGTTGCTCTGTTTGACACCGCCATCGGACCAAGCTCGTCGAGCTGGTGCCGATAGACCCCCTGATTGCCCCGTCCCGAATCGTCGCCGGAAAACCGTCGGAATCCGCCGGAAAACCGCCGACACTCGCCGGAAAACCGCCGGAACCGCCGGAAAATTGGATTCGTGGGAAGTTCGCCGGATCATCCGCCGAACGCACCCGGTCCAATCTGATCGGACTTCGGACGCCGCTAGGTGCCGAATTCGAGTTTCGAGCCGCGAAACGGAAACCCTAGCCGTCGCCGATTTTCGACGACGCGAGGTATAATTTATTTTAACTTAATTAATTGAAAGTGTTGATTATTAGAATTTGCATGCTATGATTGATGAATTGTGCATTGTAATTACTTATATAAATGTAGATTTGATTTAGAATAAAATATGAAATTTGTTGAATTGTGTGGTGTTAAAAATAGAAGTTATGAAACTAATTAGGGTTATTAAGTAATAATCATGATCTAATGCAAACTAACCTAAGTAGACTTGCTAGAATTGATATAGATTGATGTGTGTTGATTGATGAGTGATTGGGTTGATTGTGTGCATGCTATAGGATGTGTGATTCATCATGCGGGCGTTAGTTTTTAGCTTGATTGTGTAGGTACGGTGTAGGAGCTCGCCGCCTAGGCGCGTGGACCCGTTTGGAGCTTCTACCAGGTCCGTTTAGGACTCGTTCTCTGTTTTACGCTACTCTATTGTTTATTTGATTTATCATGTGCAGGACGAGTTAAGTGGCGTTTTATCGGATCCCACTTAACTCGGGCCATTTAGCCAACAGTTCTTTTTCGGATTAATAACCCTCGAGGATGAGATCCCTCGAGTTTGTTTTCGAACTTCAGATCTAGCTCACGATGCCTTCGGGCCTATTGTATAAATCCCAACCCAGGCCTATATATATATAGTTTTCGTGTTTTCGGTGAGAGATGGAATGAGGGTTACTTGCGGCCACGTCTTCAGATAGGGCGTGTGCCCGGAAGAGCGGGCTCTGGAGCTGGGGAGAACCCACTTCGTTCCCGAAGGATCCGGACAACTCCACCTTTGAGTTCCTCAAACCCGGAGAAGTGTGGAGGTTTACGGGTACTGCAATGCAGCGCATGTCTAGACTTGTGGTTTCAAAGGGTACTGAAGGCGACTGCCTGAGAGTGCTCGGCCTTTGTGCTCAAGGCCAGGAGTAATATGGAAGGTGCAGAGGGCGGTAAGGAATGAAATTTGATGCGAGAAGCAATAGAGAAATGGCCAAGGTATGAGAATGAGAAAGATAGGGGGACGCTGTCGACCCGAGGGCGACGGCCCGACGACGACGGCTCCCGTATGTGCCCTGATGAGAGTTCTTGAGGAAGTATATGGTTTTGATTCAACAGGAGAGTTTGCTCTCCTGTGCCAGATTGATATTAGTTATTTTCCGGGCCGGTAACACTCGTTACTGACGGTTTTTCTATATATATGTAGGTGAGGAATGCGAGCGATGAAAGCTGTCGGGACTGCGGAGGAGCAGCACGGAACCGCGCACACATGTACCTGCCGCGTGTAATGTATAATGATGGTTGTTTAATGCTGTGTGAATGATTATTACAATGTTTTTGTCTTGATGAATTACTTGTTATGAAACAAACTGATAAATATGAATGAGTAGGGAGCCTTGGAGTTCAGACTCGGCTCGGGTAAAAATGAATGAGATAATGATTTAATGTCATGGTAGATTATTATGTGTTATCGTATTTTCATAAAATAGTATATATTTTCTTTTGGTTTCTCATTTATTATTTTGTCTTGTTTTTGCTTGTACATCACAGCATGCATGTAGGACCGCGTTAGAACCCAATCGTATCCCATTCATGCATTTCATATTTGCATCTCCATCTTGAGACGCCGAGAGTAGATCCTGGTCGGCTTAACCGAATCTAGTAGATTAACGAACGGTTCGGTCGCCGGTGACATTTCCGGGTCGGTTCACGGGTGAGCCGAAACGGGGTGTTACATAAGATCCTGCTTATAAGTGTGGACCTTTAACTTTATTTTACCACTTGCTAAAAAATAATTTAATCCATTATGTTACACTTTAGTTCACGGCCAAAGACGGACAGTTTGTTACAAGCTATAAGTGAGTGTGTCAACCGACGGTCAAAAGAAAGGAATTTGTGCAAAATAATATATGTAGATAATGACACGGCTAAATTTTGACATTTTAATGACAGAGTAGGCCAAAGACGGTCGGGTTGTTACAAGCTATAAGTGAGTGTGAGAATAACTCGACTACTGTCAAAAAAAATGGAAATGGTACAAAATAATATATATATGTATATAATGACAGACCAATTTTTGACATTTTAACGACAAAGTATAATGTCCATGTAAAATCAATGCCCGTGATCACACTATTGGAAACCGAAGTAAATAGTACTTATTGCTTGGGAAAAACAAGAAAATAGTGCTTATTTACTTTCATGTTGTAAAATATTAATGGCAAACATAACTTGGTAGCTCAAAATAAATAATTGATTAAGGCTAATTGATTCGAAATTAAAAATTTTAAACTCTTAACTCTAAACCAAAAATTTGATTGAACCATTATTTAGAAGTTTAGCGTCCCACCGGCCCAAAGAATACCTAATGGGTCTATTCCACTGGGCCTGCTATTTTAACCTAACAACACTTTAGTCAACAGAGATTGTGCTTGTAGAGACGCCGGCGCCGGAGATGACGACGGCGACGGACGGCGGCGAAGCGCCAGAAAAAGCCCCAGCCATCGCCTGCCGCCGGCGAGCTCTCCGATCTGCTATGGTTCGCCGGCGTTGCCACCGCTGTCAAGCTCCTCCTCGTTCCGTCCTACCGAAGCACCGACTTCGAGGTCCACCGGAACTGGCTCGCCGTCACCTCCTCCCTCCCACTCTCCCAGTGGTACCTCGACGAGACCAGCCCGTGGACCCTCGACTACCCTCCCCTCTTCGCCTACTTCGAGCGCCTCCTCGCCGTCCCCGCCCGCCTCCTCGACCCCACTATAACCGACCTCCGCCGCGGCCTCGGCTACGCCGCCGACTCCGCCGTCCTCTTCCAGCGGCTCTCCGTCGTCGCGTCGGACGTTGTTCTCTTCTACGCCGTCCACCGCCTGGGTAGGCGGCTCGGGTTGGTGGAAAGGCGGCTGCTTTGCCTCCTGGTCGTGTGGTCGCCGGCGCTGGTGATGGTGGACCATGTGCATTTCCAGTACAATGGATTTTTGATCGGCGTTTTGATGGTGTCGGTCTCGTTTTTGGTGGAGGGGAGGGATTTGGCGGGCGGGTTTGTGTTTGCGGTGGTGTTGTGCTTGAAGCATCTCTTTGCGGTGGCAGCGCCGGTGTACTTCGTCTACCTGCTGAGGCATTACTGTAAAGGCGGCGGCTTTTGGCGGGGGGTTGGGAGGTTTTTTGCAATGGGGGCGGTTGTGGGTGCCGTCTTTGCTGTGGCGTTTGGCCCCTTCTTGTATTATGGTGAGGTAATGACGTTTTCATTTGCATTGTGCCTTTGAGCTGTTTGAGAAAAACTGTGTCTCGTATGCATTAGAGGTGCTTGTTCTTCGAGAAAAATGCTGTGGATGTTTATTATCTTTTGGCTCTGCTGTTAGTGATTTTGTTGTTTTATTTGTAGCAGATGAGAATTGTAGATGGTGCTATTGATGCGTAGTAGCAGAATATATTTTGCATGAGACTTGAATGCTTGAAGTGGCTATATTCAATTGCCTGGTGTCTTAATTTTCTGTCTGGTTAGGTTGTTTGAGTATTCTGTCTCGGATGTCTTGGTGAATCGGTGATGTTTGTTCTTCAATACAAAGGCAGTGTAATCTTAGAAACCTGTCTCTTGTTATTTTAGTTGAAGCAGATGAGAATTGCAGATCATTACAATTGGGGCATTATTTGCAGGACTAAATTGTTTTATGGAGTTGTTAATTGCCATCTGGAAATATTAAGATCTGAAATGGATAGCTTGAATATCGGTTATGATGATGAATTTTGATTTAGAATATGTCCTCTTGATTTGATGCCAGCAATCGTACATTATTCTTAGGAGCGCCTTTTTATGTTTTTTATACTATGTGTATGTGCAGAGTTCGAAATCTACGTTTTCTTTTGATCCTTTTTGAAATCAAACAACTCAAGTGGGGATAAAACATTACCTGATTGTGGCTGTTGTGCTTTCATGTGGGAATCCAGTTCAAACTTATAGATTCAATTGTCTTTCTTGCAGATACAGCAAGTCCTACAACGCATGTTTCCGTTTGGCAGAGGACTGTGCCATGCATATTGGGCTCCTAATATTTGGGTGTTTTACATACTGATTGATAAAACTTGCGCCTTTGCTCTAAAGAAATTGGGTTACCATCTGCCGACACCAACAGCTTCATTTACTGGAGGCCTTGTTGGTGATTCCTCTCCCTTTTATATCCTGCCTCAGGTACTGTTGCTTTTCGTTGTTAGATCTTGCCGACAAAAAAAGGTGCTGGGTTTTGAATTGGTTTTCATGAATTTCAGGTAACCCCTGTGGTAACCTTCTTATTTGTCTTGCTTGCCATTTCTCCAGCTCTTATCAAGGCCTGGAGAAATCCGCAGCCAAAGCATGTTGTCACTTGGATAGCATATGCATTTACATGTGGATTCCTTTTTGGTTGGCATGTTCATGAAAAAGCGGCACTTCATTTTGTGATTCCGCTAGCTGTCACTGCTATCCGCAGCTTAGAGGAAGCCAGACATTATTTCCTGCTCTCAATTGGTATTTTCTTTATGATGATTTAATTTGATTTTCTTCTTATTTCTGCTACTTTCCCATTTTGATCATCATAGGATGCTTTTGTAAGTTACTCCGAATTTGTACTTACATATGGTTAATTCTGAACTGCCAAAAAATTGAAATCCTTGGATGGAAGATATTTGTCCACAAGCAGTTGTTTCAGAAGCTTTTTCTTTGGTTTTGAGCATTGCCAAAGGTGTATTTGCTATTGAAATCTGAAATTGTAATTACGTAAAAATAGTTCTAAACTACCAAAACGTTGATATCCCTGGTTCTTCTCCTTGATGGTAGAAATTTATCCTTTTCCAGTATTTCCAGAGGCTTATTTTTTAATTGCACTTTAAATTTCTAATTACGTAAAAACAATTGTGAACTACCCAATAATTTAATCCTGGGATCATCTTCTTGAATGGAAGATATTTGTGCACGAGCACTTCGTTTTGGAGGCTTTCTTTGGGTTTTGAGTTTGTTTAACCAGTCCTCTTGGTAGATGTTCGGTCTTAAGCTCTCATTTTGTTTTGCTGATGCAGTGTCCTGCTACTCCATGTTCCCTCTGCTTTTCCGGCCACAAGAGTATCTCATAAAGGTGCTGCTGCTTGTTCTGCATGCAATTCTTTTATGGATGGGTTTCACCATGCAGTTCAAAAACAGACCAAAAGCAAACAAGGGTAAAGAGGTGGCAAAAGAAACAAAATTGCATCAAGCTAACCAAAATGGCGGTTTGATTGGAGGGCTTGTGTTTGTTTATCTTATTGGCATGTTTGGCGTGGAAGTATGGGGTCAGTTCCTACACTCATATTTCATGGGAGACAAGCTCCCATTCTTCTCCCTCATGTTGATTTCAGTTTACTGTTCGTTGGGGATGTCATACTCCTGGCTTTGGCAGCTCAGACGCTTGCTTAGAAGCACTTGATAGTTCGACATTTGGCTTCCAACATTCTTTTTTCCAATGTAAAATTTTTCAGTAAGAGATACTAATGGGTTTCAAAAAGGAAAAGGGGGAAAGCCATGTTTCTCTGGCCTCTTTGCAACTTAGAAAAAAAAACTAAAATTAGTTTTGTTTAGGGCTAATACAGGGATCCTAGTCTAGCCAGCTAGGCTCAGGCTTGGCTTGTTTATTATCACAGTATATGATATTACCATAAAATAAAGTAAGCTATAAATTAATATTTTGTCCTTTATATAAATGATGTTCGCATTTAAAGATCTACAACTTTTATGGGTCGTCCATAATGAACACAAAAAAGTAATCTCCACACATCTGCAGCTGCATGTATTCCTAATCACAACGCCATTTGGCGTAGCATAACCTTTATTGATATATATATATATATATATATATATATATATATATATATATATAAACTGTTAATTAATCACTCTTATATATAAGCCATTCTTCCATCACCTTCTTGCCAAAAAGCAATTTATTCTAAAGACGGGCACTTTTTCGTGAACATAAAGTGGGAATTTTTTGTTAACTTATTTGTTATTTTTTAGTTAAAATAAGACAGACATTGATAAGATGTGCATGACTTTAGTTGGGAAAAAAAAGTCATACCACATCAGTACATACATATCCATAGTAGATAGTAGATAGACACATTACGATTTCTTCGCTTCAACAAACACATCAAAGAAAAATCTACTCCCACACCTCTTCATAACACAATTAGGTATTATAATATGTCAATTGTAGATACACAAAGGCTTCATCTCTGCACCCAACACGTTGAAGAAACCTATATATGCTGGGACTAAATCATACCACGCCGAGTACGCAAAACATTAACTCTAATGCATTATCAGTACATGACTTTGTATATTCTAACCATTCCATCAAGTCCCCACTTCGTATTTTTGCCTGGCCTCTGCAAGGAGTATTCACCAAGCAAAGAAACACCTATTTTCCCAAAGCAGCCTCTTTCTTCCTTGCTTGCACCAACCAATCCAATTAGATTTGTATCAGATGAGGATCAGTGGTTTTGTTTTGACCACACTTCTATCCTCTCTGAGCCAACCAGCTCATCTTTGATCCTACCTCCAACTCTCTCTTCTCTGCCAAGTTTTTGATAGAATGAGTTAGTTCACCCACAACGCTAGACTCCTTGTTTGGATTAGACAGTTGCGACGGAAGATATGTGATATATTACGCCAACGTGCACCACCAACGCCAGAAATATTCATTGGATAATTATAAGATAATATATTTCGTTTATGCTCGTATTATGTTTTTTTGTTTAATTATCATATATTTGAAAATTGGGCAAGTGCGCTCCTATTATTAATCGGTGTATCTGCCACTTGAGCTAAGAATTAGTTGAACTTGATCATAGGCTTTTGGTGTTTGAATAATATGTCAATACGGTTATTCCACATAATAAATTTATTTTGGCTCAATGTTCGAATCGGTTAAAGTTAGCTTCAAAATTCAATTTGAAGTAAAACAAGGAGAGTTTGAACGTGTGACTGCTGGATTAGCTCCTTAATATTTACTAAAAAAGACAAGATTTCAAAAATTTATGTGGTTGAGATAAAAATTTAGTCATTCGTCTAAATTATATGGTTGTTTTTTTTATATAACTTAGACAAATTTATCTTCCCCATGTAACCATTATTGTAATTAAACGGCTCACATTAAATGCACCTAATACGAGGGTGAGAGGGATTTATGGTAAAAGTGCTGAAGCAAATTTCTAATTAAAATTCAGTGTAACACTTATATAATTAGTTTACATTTTTTTAATTGAAGGAGATTAACTTAATTATTATAATTACAATTTAAATATGTATAATTAAAAAAATTAAGTCAATCATGCAAGTGTGCTACGTCAAATCCCAGGCCCGTCGTTGATGATACAAAATTTGCTCAAATATTTAATTTAGAAATTATTTATTACTTACCTAGGAGTATTTGGCTCTTAAAAAGTTATTATCGTAAATCATACAAGAGAAGATTGGAGTATAAATTGAACTGGTTTGATGATTTGGAGTCGAGGGTGAATTAAAAAAATTATTAATTGATATCGTGGGAGAGCATTTTTAAATACCCGTATCTTGATTGGAACATTTCCTTAAAAAATATTTGGATGTAAATATATGCATGCATTTGCTTGGTCAGGCGACACAATTGCTTTTCCCCTTCTCCCGTCCAAATCGAGGGGAAAAACAACGACATCAGCGGGGCCCACAAGAGCAAAGGCACACAATCCATCGGTTTCAGTGAAATGACTAAGCAACCGGGTCCCACCTTCCCTACCTTCGCGGCACTTAACTCCCTCAACCAACCCCGAACCATCGTGGGCCTACCCTAAATGGGCCCATCTTCCCTCCACCTATAAATCACCCACCGCCCAACAGGCCCTGCTTCCCTACCGCCGGCGAAAGCGCGGATGGACCGGCCAGTTCCGCCGCCGTCGCCGCCGTCGAATAGCATGAACCACCCTGGCATTCTCATCATCTTACTCATCCTGACGATCGTTCTCCTCTCCGCCGGCATCCACACCCTCCTCCGCTTCCTCGACCGCCGGCGACTCATCCGCTTCCCGAGCAGCTCCTCGTCGGAGTCCGCCCGCCCCAACCCGGCCTTCTCCAGCCTCCGCGTGTCGCAGGAAGAGGCAACGTCCAAGTCGGCGGCGGACCGCCTGCCGGTGTTCACCTTTTCCGCCGTCTTCCCAGGCGGCGGCAAGGACTGCGCGGTGTGCCTCGCGCAGTTCGAGGGCGACGACCAGCTCCGGCTGCTGCCGGCCTGCGCCCACGCCTTCCACGCCGCCTGTATCGACGCCTGGCTCGCTACCAACCTCACCTGCCCGCTCTGTCGAGCCTCCATCAGGCTAGCCGCTGACGACGTCGCCTCCCTCCCCTCCTCCCGCTCCGGCAGCTTCCGAGTCGAGATCGGCTCCGTCAGCCACCGGCGCCTCCCCGACTCGGCCGGTGCCTCCTCCCGCCGCCGGTCCTACTCGGTCGGCTCCTTTGAGTACGTACTCGACGACGACCTCGAACTGGAGCCGCCGCCGCAGATGACGACGATGGCAGGTTCGCTGGTGAGGGAAGAGGGTGCGAAGGAGCCGGGGCTGGAGCCGCCGGGGGAAGGGGTGGCGGAGGCGGCGGGGGGAGGGGTGGTTGAGGGAGTACGTGGACCGCCTCGCGTCGTCGGCGTCGGCGTCGTCGCTGTCGTCGAGGACGATGTCCTTCCGATTATCCGGTCTGTTCGCCGGTGGCAGCCACCGGAGCAGCGGGAGCTGGGATTTGGAGGGAAATTCGGAGGGGCAGGATGGTAATTTTTCGAATTTCTTACGGTGGCTGGCCGGTTTGTGATCAACGAGCCGGGGCCAAAGATGGGAAACGTTTTACGGTGCAAAGACAAAATTACCCTTGATGTTGTGGGCCCCACTGTAGAGGTGCAGACGCGGGTGTTTGCTTCATAAGATGTGATTATTAGGATTGAGATTAGATTGGTTTGGCTGTGATTAGTAGGTAAAGCAATATATTACCGATGCTTGGAAAATTTTTAATCATTGATTTTGATTGCTTGATTGGTGCCGTCTCTCTTGATTTTCAATCAAAAACTGAATTTGAGGTTTCTCCACTTCCTGTTCTGTTTCTGCAACCAGGGTGTTTAATTTGTTATGATTCAATTAAAGAAACAATTATCTTGCTAGGAGTCGTTGATTAGAGATCGGAAAGGAAGATTGATGCACTAATTCAAAGCTCTGAGTTCTACATATTTTTTATCCAACCGACTATGGATGAGTATTTATTTGATCCTTGTTACTAGTTGATTAATTAATACGGATAATTGTATATATCACCTCTGGAATTCTAATTTTGTCCTTTAATGCTGTGGTGACAAAAGTGGGGCCTTCAATATAAGTGGGTCTAACTTTTTTACCCAAAGTTATGAGTGGGACTAACGGATGCCATGAAGTTATTACGTACACATGGGCCCATTTCTACCTTACCCCTCCTTATAGCATGTAATCATATATGATCACGCATGTAAAGACCTTCAATGCGATCATTTCCCATTTTTTCCCCTATTTTCTTTTTTCATAATTCCCTGCTCTCCTTCAATAAGTTTATAAAGTCGGGGAAAAGCTTAGCTCGAGATTAATTCACTCCTTAATCACCTACACGACTCCACAAATGGAGAAGGGACAAACCAAAATCCAGTATTCCAGTAGCTGACATGGGGATTGGGAGTGTTTTGTTGTCTTGCGACCAACTAAACCAAGATATGTTGCATTGGGAAAAAAATATTAAAAAACCCCGAGATTTTGGGATTAGTCAAACGTAGAATTTTGCAAATCCAAGCACTAAACAAGTTCAAGTTAGTATATTTTTATCTAGGACGTGTAGACTTTTCCGGGCCTAGCAAAGTGTGAAGAAGTGGGGGTGTTAATTTAGACCATAAATGAGAGGTAAGAAGGGAGGGGGTAAGGTGTCGGGTATTGATGGAGGTCAATGTGTTTGTGGGTAAGGGCATGGTATACGGCATTGAAGGAATGAGCGATGCCCAAATTCTGGTTTGGACCATTCCCACCGCAACTGTATTAAATAAAAAAGCGTCGGATAGGTTGTGTCCTGTGAGGTGTGGACGTGGAGAGGGAGCACAGGTTAAACGGCGGCACAGCATTTATGTGCTCATTTCAGAAACCACCTACTTACCTTCTTTTTCTTTTTGTTGAGAAAATTATCTACTTACCTGGTTACTCTCAGAACTGGGAAGCCTTAGTATTGCCATCTACCCGAGTTGGGTGTTGAGAAGGGAGGACAGTAGGGTGCACAGTCACTTAATGGAGGTATGATTTACGACCTTCCCTTACCTACAATTCACACTTCGGCCAGATTTACGGGTCTCTCCCAAAAAAGGTTGGGGGGAGGAATTTCTTTGTAAAACCCTGTTTAATCAAGTGCTTTTATCTTTGTCGGGTTTTCTCCCTTTTTTATATCACCCTTAAATGCCTTACAGGGTATTTGGTTGCCATAAAAAAGTTTATACAGAATCTCTAAAAGAAAAGAAAAAAGCTAATTAAAGAAGAAAGGTTGCAAATGAAGGGCACCTTATCCAGTTTTCGACACTTTACAATTTATAACCATAACTGCTTTCTCAATAGACTCGGACCAAAAAGACCAATCTGCATTTTGACTACGTTGTAAGCTGTTTAATCAACGAGAGCTACAGCATAATGCCTCATCAAGAACAAAAACATATGCCCTCCGAAATAAAACTCACACAAGTCTAGGATGATTTACCACATTTATGGACAATCTTTACACTGTTTTATGCAAACTAAAGATAGACCACTAAAACACTAGTTTTCTGTTTGAAAGAACCAAATAAATACTAATCACAGGCGGAGACCTATTTACAGTATTGAGTACACCAAGAATGATCTATACGTATAAAGCTTTAACTTCAGATCCAGTCTATGTTACAAATTATGATCCTGCCCAAAATCTCTCAGGGTCAGAACTATACAAAGAAAGATCCTCAATCTCCAGGTTTGCAATGTGGTGATCCACAAAGCGTGCTTGGATAGATTTGATCAATAGAAGGATAGTTGGCAACACCCACCATTTGTCGTCATCCCTGTCCGCAGTGGAAGAAAATGAAATCTGCTATTTAGAATGAATGTAGATACAAGAAATAATTGCTAATCTTTCAAAACAAAAGATCAAAATAGCAATCCTCAACAAGTTCAGTTAAACTATTCAGAAATGGTTTTTCAAAATAGCCAAAAATACCTCCTAATCCTCCATCTGTTAGACGTCTCGGGCATACTGTACTGTAAAAACACATAATGTAAAATGCCACAAATAAAAGCCACAAGCTGCAAAACAAATTAACTTGTCAAATTCCAATTAACTGCTAATAGTTCTACTGCTTCTTAATAAAGCTTACAGTGGCATCCAACTTACAAAACAGATATCTTTTCGACACTGACACTATATGACTGGTGGCTTTGAGATACGAATAAAATTACTCATAACTATGAGCCCTGCAGCAAACAAGCCACATTCCATATTTTGATTTCTAGATTCATAGGTCATCTAAATAAGTTGATCATTCCACAAGGCCCAGAAATTACAGTGAAGATACAACAATGGTAGTCACATCTTCCTCATAATTCAATAGGCAGAATTATTCGTCACCAAGTAGGCAAAGGCACGAGTATTCACAAAATTTCTCAAGTTAAAGAGAAGTGATAGAGACCACGACAAAAGCTTACAATATTTGACAGCGATGTGACATTCCACAATGCATACACCCGAGCCAGAGAAGATCTTCTAAGCCCTTGACTAAAAAGAGCATTCAAACCGGCAGGGAATGGAGAGAGCAAAGACAGAGGAAGAACGAGTAAGATAGCAAGGAAAGCCCCTAAAGAAATCCAATAGAATTGAAGTAGTGTGAGGAGAGTCACAGAAGCATCACCCAAGAGCAACACGATTATCAACAATTGTACAGTGTCCTGGGGAAGGCGAAACAAAACCATTATGAAAACAAGTTCAGAAAAGTCTGTCAATTATACATAAAAACACCGGCATCACCTTGAAGCCCACAGGTCTGGTGTTATGTAGCAGAAGTGAAAATGGATAAAGAATATCCCTTCTGTAATCTAGAGACTGCAAGGTAGCCTCATTGATTATGCCCCCGTTGAACTTTCCAGTTACCCTTTTACGCAAAGTCATATGACTGACGTTTGAATGGCCTTGTTGCAACTGCTTGGACACCTTATGGGCATTTGCGGTATTTTTCCTACACATGAAGCCATTTCTTTTATGAAATAAACATATTGCAACTCACCCAACACCGTGGTGCAAACATTGACAAGAGCCATTTAATTAGCATGAGACTACAAGTATGTACCATAATAATTCATCAGTGACACTTCAGTTGGCATAAGGGTATTAGTATTTAATATATACAAAATCTCACACGAAAATTACTCCAATTTGATTCCAAGTATATGTTGAATGTAATGAGCCTAACAGTACCTGGGAAGGTTGGTGGCTGCATTCACTATCTCATGTGGAATTTGCAAAATGAAATCCCCAGTAGACACCAAGATACCCAATTGATAATAGCCTGAGGCAGTAGCTTGGAACCAACCCAGCTCAACCCGAAAACCATGAGCCTGGAGTTGGGGATTTCCATGGCTATTCATCCAACTGATTACAGGAACTAAAGCACAACGAATGGATCCCTGCCTCACAGTTCTTAGTTGAGCGTTGAGACCGGTAATAAAACGATTCCACATAGCAGGAGGAGCATACTGGATCATTACAATAGATGCTAGTTATAACCATCAGGCATAAAAAAGAAAGACTCTACAGGAAACCAACTTCTGCTAAACTAAGCAGTCTTTTAGAACCTTCTTTTTACTTCTTCTTTACCTTCTATTATAATGGAAAGAGATAAGGGACATGGATTCCCTTCCTAATTCCAGCCCTCCACCATTACTTAGGTTTGGGACCGGCAATGCATGAGCATTAGCAAGGTTAACTTATTTTGTTTACTCAAAACAATAAAATTAATGAGCTAAAACACTTTTAACGAGACCAAGTTATATTTGAAACCCAAATATGTCTTAAGGACTTACAACCTCCTTGGTCACAATCCCACATCACAAATTGGTAGAAGAAGGTGCCAAGTGTGTTTAAATATCAACACTGCCCTCAAACAGTAACATGGGTGTAATCATGTGAGCTTGTGATTGGGTGCTACGGCTAAATCTTACACCTGATTTTCTTGAATATTTAGTTGGTCTCGTGGTTTCTTCATGGAAAGGTGGTCATAGTAATAGAACAAACTGGAAGACTAGAATCCATTTCACAACCACAAAGATGGGAGAAAGATATATGGCATGCACTTGTAAAAATAATTAAGACAAACAGAGAAAGTGTCAAGAGGATACGGATGGGGGCAATCAGGAAAGGTGTGGTGTATAATTTAAGTGACAGTCTCGGATCAAGAGAAGGGGCACAAGAGGAACTGTATCCAGGTCCTAATCAACTGCAACTTGCGGATGTTGATGACAAAAAATTGGAGACTGAATTCTAGAAATAAAGCCTAGGGAACTAGCCAGCACCCCTTACGATGAAGACAAAAGAAAAATCTAAAATGTCAAACAGAAAAGAAAGAAATAGGGGAATAAATGCACATTAAAAAAAACAAAATATAAAGACTCTAACATGTAGAAAGCAAAAGATAGGAAGCAGAGTAGACAGGACACTTATAACAAAAGTCAGTACCTGACTAATTATGTTTGTTAGCAATGAGTCTGTGTAAAGATTATAAGGCGACATGTAACTTCCATCACCCCCAAAAATGATACACAAAGGAAATCTTTGTTGGGTAGAAGACATATCATGTCTCTTTTCATCTCCTCCAAGAAAGAATTCAATGTATGCGACCATCAAATCAGGAGTTGAGCCCACCTACAAACCATATTGTATAAGCGACCCTGAAAGAAGAAGAAGAAGAAGAAGAAGGAGGAAAGCCAACACTCTACTTAACAGCAGTAATAAGCTAGAAAATATGAAGAAAGAAAATGCATTCCTAATTCCTAAAAATATTCCTAGTTTTGCACCAATGGACCTACAAAAGCAAACCTTCATCCCTTGGTAAAGAGCTCTTGATCTGCAGGAACGAAGGCATGCATGATCATATTCTGACTTCACATATTCCTGAAGCCGATGGATCTTATTTCTTCGGCACCACTGCTTCCAAGACCAGGCACATGGGTATGCAAGTACCGAAAGAATGCTATGGATTGACCCTTCCCACCATTCATAAGCTGCAACAGAGTTTATCTCATCAATAAACCTATTGAAGGCATCTTCATACCTGCCAATTCATTCCAGAAAAAAGAGAACCAACATCTGAGGTGTTAAACAAAGAAAAATGTCAATATGTGCATGAGCATGAGTTACACATGGAACTGAAAGTTCAATGATATGTTGATACGTGAAGAAAGAAACCATGCACTTACACAATTTCGATTATTGCATCAGGTGGAGAATATGGAAGATGCCATGGCTCCCGGAACGTATTAGGACCCATAAAATACATTCTGTGAATGTGGCTTTGACTTACTTCAGCTCTGTCACTCCCACGAACCTAATAATCAATATTAAGGAGACATAATCAAACTGCTTTTCGACAGGAAAAAAAGATTGTTAACCTCAGCTACAACGCAGTTACCTCAGCCAAAGATAAAAGATAGGGAAAGGATCTGGACCATGGCGGTCCCTTGAAGTTACTGGATGATGAGAATAATCGGTTCCAACAAATTTAATTCTAACAGCACTCAGCAAAACTGCAAGGATCACCAATGTGAATGCCAACAATATAGCAAAAGGCCAGGGTCCTCCAAATGTGTATATTAGATCCTCGAGTGGGGTATAGCAGTTTGGCATCTTATATTTGTCAGATACACACTTATAGGGACAAGACGATTTAGTGACTCCACCTGCAAAACCAGATAAAAACAAATGTCAAGTGGATACTTTGAATAGGATAAATAATTCTTGAAAATTACCAACTAGCAGAATGATTGGCATCAATTTATTGCTTTCTCCTCTGAAGAGAATAAATGATAAAGGGAAAAAGTACCTCGCACATATATAAAATTTGCTCGATAAGGAAGAAGTTCAAGTGAGCAGGCAGTGCACATGGTCAGATCAGAGCCTTCAACATCTTTGAAGGTACCAATAGGGCATTCCTGAGCACATATTTATTATTTTACTACAAAGAATCAAGTAACAAATTGATAACTGAACCAAGAAGAGCATGACCTTATCAAGCACTTCAAATCTAGAGCATGTTAAAATTTAGATAATTTGGACCAAGATCATGTCTGATACATGTTAGTTAATTGTTCCCCTGCACATTTAAGAGTTGTAAAGAAAGGGACTACTTAAGCCTAGCTTTAATTATGGTCTAGAAAAATTAAAATATCAGAATTTTGTACCAATATTACAATAGACCAATGATGTCATATGAGATACGAAAGTGGTTCATTAACCAAACGTCTAATACTTAACACACAGAGATATAGTTCAAATAAACGCCTCAGCATCAATAATAATGAAATATACATTGCAAAATGTGCCGTAAAGGCCTTCCGGGCATTTCTTTCCTGTCATTGTTCCTTCCTCTCCATCGTTTCCATTGCCACTACCAAAGCCTCCTCTGCGCCAAAAACAACCAGTAAAGCTAACAGTAACAACCCAAAAATAGATCATGTCATTTATAAGAGACACCTGTAGCATACCCAACATCAATTGTACCATTAACAGAAGCAATCTGCACATATTCATCTCCAACTGCAATTTTAGACCAGTCGAAATGGACGCGCCCTCCACCACCACCTCCACCACCAATTGAGCAACCGTGACCACCAGAAAGGGACAAGGAAGAATTTTCACCAAGAGTGAGATGCTGCAAAAAGAGAAGAACAGTCCCGCCAGATCCACCACCCATCCCACCCATTGAAGTGCCATTTTGATTCCTAGTCTCAATGCAGTTTTGACCATTTGTCTTTAATGATCCATATATATCTAACCTTGTCAGAGGCCACTTCATGGAGCCCATCACTAGGATAAACCAATGAAAAATAAACAAAATCCTTAATAACTCTTGATACCACATTATTCACAAAAACAAACCTATAAACACGAGATGAGCAAGATAATATCGCTATGAGCAGGATAATACCAAGACACATCTACTGCAGGTGAGAAGATACCTGGGATATATTTTACTTTCTCATATTCAAGTAACTCAAGAAAAAAATTAAAAAGAAATTGTATATTTAGACGTCACCACCTCAAATATCTATACAACTACTTGACCATCACCCCTTCCATCATGATATAATTAATAATGAGTTACTCAGAATATCTGTGTTGGCATACAAAACTGTATAGTTCCATATTAAAATTGGCATAAAATAATATCTAATAGTAAACATAAACAAAAATGTTTATAATCTTCTTTTCATACTATTTTTTTTATAGAGAAAAAGAGCTAACAAACATCATATCATAAGTGATAGTTCAAGATGCGAAAGTGTCATTTAATCAAACAGTTATTTGAGATCAACAAAATGTAAATTATGTGTCAATTAAAAGGGAGATATAAACGCCTTCATGGACGATATGTAAGGAACTAACAGGAATAGCTTATAATTCTTCAAAACAAAATTGGAGTGTTTCCCAGAACATTTCATGCTTAACATTGGAACAAGCTGGCATTGCTCTCGTCTATTCAATTCGTTCAGTTTGGCTGATATAAGAGTGCATTTGGTTGAATTTTTTTCTTATTCATTTTGTGTTAGCATCTGGCTCTGACAATTAAGTGCATCATATTTCTAGTTCCAGAACATCTTGAGCTAAAAATGTACTCTTCCAAGGAAAATATTTTGTCCTAGCAAATATTTAAGACCTATATAACTGATAGAAATTTATAAAACACAAAATCATACGAGTGTACTACTTGTATTACCAATCATTCCCACTCCAGATGTTTGTTCCATGTAACCTCCAGGACCCCCACTTCCACTTCCTACTTCACATGGCAAATCGGGATCACCATATTTTTGACCTCCTTCACTTAGCCTGCCATTATAAAACCCTGAACCACCTCGCCCTCCATGTCCAGCACCACCACCAACACCAAATCTAGAATATTTACCCTTTCCGATACCTTCTTTTGCAACCTGCAAAAGATTCCCAATAAGTTCAACGTTAATGTTGCTCACAAAACGTGATCCTGTCTTTCATTATTAGACGCTCAAATTCACCTAATTCAGATGCCGTCATGGCGCCGTCTTTTACTATAGTGACAGTCTTCGATCTGTGGATGTGGATGATACTTCACTTTCACAACGCCACTAACAGTAAGATCTTCAACACGACAAATCTGTTTGTTGTACATGAATTCATGCACATATAATAAAAGCTAAAGAAGTAGGATATAACTAAACTTTGCAAGTATGTAAATTCTAAGAAACAGTTGCTTACAACAGACAATATGTAGACCAAATTATTTGCCATCAGTTAGCTTAAGCCGATTTCTCACCAGTTTTAAATTCAAAAGATTTCAAAGGTAAACATCTTCTAGAAGAATTAAAAACACACTTTTCTTGCACAATGCCCCCAAAAGACAATGATAGATGGCATAAATTTTTCATCACAGGTTGACCTCTCTTACTGTCTTACATTCAAGCATATTGCACAAATGATAAGAACATTTCATTCCAGATATCCTTTCCAATGCAACCCTCAAGAGGGGGAACATGTAACAAGATACTTATCAGTCTCTGTATTGGTTTCTGATACATTGAACACAAACAATCACCAAACACAAATAAGATCGGCACATCAAGAAAACAACTACAGATCCACCATTTTAACATTGATGGTCCATACATGGATCTTAACTCAACATTTTGTTCAATCATACCATAAACCCACATACAACCATATAATATCAATGGGAAAATCAAGTAATAGTGAGGAAATTTCAATTATTATGAACATATAAATTATAGCAGCAATTGTTGATAGCGGTAAGGAGTATTGATCCAACAAAAAAGACTTGAGAGAAATCTGCCAAACTGTCCTTACCTGAAGGGTAAAAGACAATGAGTTGTTCACATGGCAGTCATCTGGCGGAGATTATTATTCCATTGGGCATTTCTGATTTTCTACAATGTGATTTGATATTCCTAAGAAAAGAACTGTTTGAAAAACTGAACATTGGCAGCATTTTGTATATTGCAACATAAATTTGCTCTTACAAGTTAGTTCTACTCCAGCCTCCAGTGGAGCCTGAAGCAAAGAACCATTGCCAACTGATCCAAGATAAGCAAAAATTTTCATCAATTAAAATATATGCTTTGTATGGGGATTTTATATTTACAATAAGTCTAAAAAATATCTCATTTAGGGGCCTATTACAATAAAAATCCAGTAAAGTTTTGATTAGGATTTCTATTTCAATAAGCCATAACATGCCATGTTCATAGGATTATCATCTTTATCATTACTATAAATATTGGATTTGTCGATCATTGTGAATTGGAATTCAAGCAAGTTTACTAGATCAATAAAAGTTCTATTCCCCAATTATATTTCTTGCCTTCAACTCTTGTTTTCGATTCAGTTTTGCGCTGAATCAATGTTTAGAGACCCTTTTGTAGAATTTCTAAAAAATTTAATTCAAGTTTTTATTGTCTTCATCGCCTCACAATCTGTGTTCCAAGTGCAGAGATGGACAGTCACATCTAAAAACATAATATCCACAAATCAACACTCAGGCATGTTGGGAGAGACAGCAGCTTGGATCAAACAATGTTTAAAAGAACCATGAGGCATTGCAGATACGCTATTTATGAAGTCCAGGCTTTGAAATTTCAAATCATGTTTTTATACAGTTTTTCTAATCTCTAAGCTCTCTATTTCAATGTATTCACTTTCCCATATCCTTCTGAAAGCCACATTTGTGACCACTAATGATTTATAGAAGGTGATTTAATTGGTATTATATCATACAAACATGGAAGGGGCACACCAGCCATACAGAACTATACTTGGTGACACATAACTTATAGCACTCCTCTCAAAAACCTCCTTAACACTAACAAATTTGGCTTTTCCATATTATCTTGAGCATACCAAGAAAAATAATGCAAAAGAAACTTACATCTATTTTATAGAAAAGTGACAAGAAAAGCCGTTGCCCTTTGATTGCATCACCAGGGCCAGTCAATTTCAGACGCCCTTGACCATAAACACCCAGGTTTGCATTTGAGATGATTTCAGAATTTTGCTGCCATAAGAAATAAGAATGTATAAAGTTGCAAAACATAAGAGTGAGAAAGAATGACTAGGAAGATAAAGAGAGAAGAAATGAAGGATTGAAATATAAAAATGCACACATTCTAAATTGGGAAGGACAAATTACATACCCTGAGAACCACTAGATTTCTAACTTCGAGGACAGAAGTGCCAACTTCTGTTTTACCTCCCCCATCGATTTGCATTTTGGAGTTCCACATTAGTAGCATTTTAACATATATTCTGAATGCACCATATACCTTCAATTCATAGTGCAGATGCTTAAAACACAAACTAGAAGGAGAACAAGGTAGAAATTGTGATTGCGTTTTTCAGGAAGAGCAATATGAAACACTATGTACTTATAAAATATTTACTTTAGCCTGAGATAGACCTGAGGCTAAAACATAGACCATAAGGAAAAGTCATTCTAACAATGTGATGAATTATGTCATATTTTACATGCGATACATTATATACATGAGAAGTGTTTTACATTGACGAGGGAGGCACACCTTAATTACAGAATCACTTATAAGAAGTTCTTCGGCGACCAGCTCAAACTCCGAGACAGGGTAATCAGACAATCCAAAGCTGATTGCGCCACCATCGAGCACACTAATTTGGCCTCTTACCTATAAAGTAATATAAAAAAAAGACACTTCAAACTTGCATTGATAAGGGCAGGGCAACGCTCAACCCCATATTATAGGAATTTTATGGAAATTATACTAAAATGATACCACAGAAACTACAGCTGATCATATATAGGATTAAAATTTATATAAAACAAACACATAAGTCAAGAAACAAAGAGCTTAAGCAATAGTTCTAAAGAAAATCATAAGCAAGTCATCAAGTTTTAAGAAACATTATAAACACCAACCTGCACTCTTGTCCACACCAAGGGAACCAAAACCATGGCCCTGTCCTCCACATAGACATTTGACCAAATAGGACTCGTAGGAAAATCTAGCAAAGGTGTTTCTGTTTGGGTAGTAATGTTATCATTGCTCACTCTAAGACTCAACAACCTCGCATCAAAAATAGTACCCGCAGCACCAGAATTTTTAGGGCACCCATAACTCTGGCCACCTGACACATCAAAATAAAAATAATAGATTACTACACCATTAAATGATTGGATAATAACACAGGTTCCACAAAAGTTTTAACAATTGTCATCATTGAAACTGTCCCACAAAGGTCATGTTTTGGCACATAACATGATTAGGGCAATGTTAGGACAGACTGAGGTAGAGGAGATTAAGCTGGTAATCATTTTTTTCAGGGCAACGTTAGGAGGTTAGAAGTGATGGAGTTAAGAGGGATTGAATCTCAGATCTCCCAATTGGGGGCATGTCCCAAGGCCAATTGTGCCATCACCAATTGATTACAATGCATTATCATTGTTGAGGTAAATATTTAGAGGTTCCATTTCTTAAAAACTTGAGCTTCTGGGACAAGTAGTTAGATCATCTAAAATGTACATAGTATCCGAGCCAAAAGTCTGGGGTTCAAATCCCGTAGGCGATTTATGCTCGGAGAAATATTAATTTGCCTCATATTGCGACCAATAGACTATATGCCCCGTGTTTGTGTTTGTCCATGTGTTAAGCTTAAAAAGTTTGCTTGCACGTGAAGGGGAATGTTGAAGTAAATATTCAGTTGTATCCTTTCTTAAAAGCTTGAGCTTTTGGGATAAGTGGTTAGAGCATCTAAAATTTATAATCATTACTTAAGATTAAAAATTCAAATACACAACAGATTCAACATAAACTCTAAACACCGAACTAATCAGATCACACATTCAAATTGACCTCAATCTATCGCCAATTTTGTTAGGGTTTCAATTTATATTGACATAGAACCCTAACAAAGTCAAATCTCCTAACAAAAAGGATGGACCAATAGCATTCTTAAGAGGCCTAATGATGAAGTTAACACCCAGATAAAGTTGAAGACAAAAAGAGAAAGAAAAGAAGAATGCTAATAAAGGAAAGGAATAGAAAGAACAAAAAGAAGAATGAGCAAAAGGTAAGACATCGCTTTTGATGTTGTACCTCACTCCTTTTGAGAGTATATGCCCTTCAATTTAGGGTTAAAAATATTAAAAACAGAACTAAACCTAGAAGCACAAATAAAATGGTAGCAAAGAAAAGGCTTAATTGACCAGTTGCACTATAACTTTATACATAGTACATACATACCATGCACTTTGACACTAACTTCTTTTGTATGCTATAGCACTTCAGCGATATTCGACCACCACCACCTCCACCCCATCCTTTTCCACCAGCAGCAGAGATGACTCCAGAACCCTTTCTAATACAAAAATCCTCACACATAATTATGATTCAGTTAATCACTATAGTTTTAAGTACTCGCAGGTTTACTTTGCTAAAAAATGGTGCTAAAACAGGCGCAAATTGTTTTTCAGTTGCCACCTTAAACAGCTATTTTCTGTCAAAGTCTTATGAAATGTTAACCTAGCTGTTTGTAATGTTCATTTAAAGTTACCAAATTATCATATGCACGAAGACAGATTGAAAAGTGCTTCTCAAAATGAATTATGAAACTGCACTAAATTCTTAGATGTTCATTTAATATCTGGACAAAAGGAAAATTGCCACAAGAGCTTCCTGAAGGATCTAAATATGAAGTTTCAAAAACTTCAACTTTGTTTTAGAAGCGTAAAAAAGCAACATTGACAAATTAAATCTCTTAGCTGTCAAGCACAAATAATTAAGCAAGAATTGACAATCTTGGCAATGAAAGAGACATTTATGGCCAACAACTACTGATCCTATTCTAAGAAAATTAAACAAGCTGGTGAATCCACTTATGTTTTGATCCAAGGCAATTTAAGAATTTTGAATATGATTAGAAAATACCCAGAGACAACAGTATTAGTTCTATTTCAATTTTTTTTAAGTTAGCCTCGGAGTATCCATATGTTTGGAAACTCATCCGCCTTCACAGATCTGGTGGAGGCAATCATTCAAGTATTTTAAGTAATAGGTGAACTAATATATCTTATCAATAGCTGAAAAGTTTCCATAACTCATATAGAATCCTCATCACATGTAAAATAATTTAGTTCCTAAGTTCTAAAAAAAAACAAGGTGGGAAAAATTCACCATATGATTGACATAAAAGAAGCAGCTAGATATAAATCACAAGAGTGAAGCAGATGTTAAACTCACAGCCTGAATGTGTGAATGATGATACTCCCACCAGAACCCCCACCTCCATCAGTTCCCCCATCGCCGCCTTCTGCAGACACCGATCCATCCAAATACAAAGAATCTATGACTATAAGCTTAATCCTGCCTCCCCCACCCCCTCCAAACCTATCATCAATGGCCTTGCTGGCACCCTTGCTTCCATAACTCCAAGGCTCAGAACGTACTGACCAAGAATAAGCATCTCCCCCCCAATGATTTGACCCATTTTTGTGCTCACATGAAGCACCTCTACCTCCATAGCCACCACCACCTCCATTACTTTTGGATGGAGTACCAGTAGTTTGCGCTGGAGGTGGTCCTCCCAATGAAGTAGTGTTCAAGGATGAAAAAATATCCAAAGTTAAATTTGCCGCTTCAATAATGATAGACCCTGCAACAAGTGATGCATATCGACCAACTGTGATACTCCCTGAAAAGTTCAAATTTATTAAGCAACCCTCGATTGGACAGACAACCGAAACATGAGAAGAAATCTCAAGATTTCCTGTTCCGTATATGATCAGATCATCTTCTAAATGCAGATTTTCACCAAGAATGCAGGTTGAATCAAGCGATCCAACACCTTTCAAGTCTTCGCAAGAGGAAGGAGCTGTATAATGGGCATAAGGAAATATCACTTTGTGGTTGCCAATCTGAAGTGATCTAAAAGAGTCCTCTACAAAGATTGGTGATTTGGTAAGGCTAACTGGCATACACAGTGACCAGAAAATGAATACCCAAAAGACAAAAACGAAGTTAAAACAGCAGCTTCCATTGCGTAACAGGATATGCATCACCGTTCATACAGACATCCAAAATGGAAGAAACTCATACGCCAAGATCTGGTTTAGAAATTTAGCATCCATCTAGACATGAAGTCGCGTTGCTCATTCTTGCTCTAGATAAAGTTCACCAGCGATGCACACAACCACCTATAACATATATTTCTTATACTCTCAAAATTGAAGGGATCCTCCCATAGCAAGTCTCTCCCAGAAATCACATCATAGCAAAAATTAAGCAGTTCAGGGTGCAAACTTCAAAGCAGATTTTTTAAGACAAAGAAAACTATACTGTTGTCAGAAATTGAACAGGATTAAATTTCCACCGAAACGGATCAGCGTGCCTGAAAATTTAACCAAATTAATTTATTTTAAAAAAACATTTACAGCATACAATAAGGGAGGAAAAACAGAAAAGCCATGCACCATGCTTGAAAATTTAACCAAATTAATTTATTTTAAAAAACATTTACAGCATACAATCAAGGAGGAAAAACAGAAAAGCCATAAGCAGAGACCAGATTGATCAATCAAACAACTGAACAGATTTCAATTTTATTTTTTCACGAAATTTAATCCAATTCATTATTATAATCGCACGAAAGGAAAAGACAGACATTTTCCACCAAGAATTCCAAGCTCATTCTAAGCTTCAATTTCACCATTCAACTGTAGATGAGCAATTCAACTTAAAACCATCCACTCTTACTCAAGCTCCCCAACCCAGTTCAAAAACCAAAGAGGTAACAGAAAAATTCAACTGCACCCAAACCGACCTTCAAAAAATAACCAAAATCCAACACAATGGAGTCAACACAGATTAAGCAGATCATTGAATAAAAATGAATTCTAATTTTTATAATGAAATTGAACTGAATTCATTAAAATAATAATCCACCACATTTAAAACAAAAATTTTTACTAAATAGAATTGCAAGCTCATTCTCAGACTCGTTTTTTATTTAATAAACTGGAAGTCTCCACCACATTATAATCCAATACCAGCTCTAGCAGACAACCAAACAAATAAATATCAACACAGCTTGAGTAAAAAACAATGAACCTGCGCACAAGCAGTCTTCAAACTAAACCAATTGCACTTCGCTATTTAAGTAAATTAAAAAATATATATAAACTAAACCAAATGCAACAAAAACACCCACACTAAAACCAACGGCAAAAAAATGCAAATTCAATGATTCTATGCTCAGAAGAAAATAAAACCAAACAGCCAAACAAATAATCTCTTGTTCTTTTGAATGAAATTGATGTCAATTCATTGCAATGATAATCCACCACATTACAAGCCTAAATTGATTCTGTAAAGAATCGCGTTCCATTTTTTTCAAAGTTATTTCACTACAATTATCCAGCACATCAAAAGCCAAAAATTAACTCCAATAGAATCATAATCACATTCTCGGACCCAATTAGCTTTTCTCACTCTTTAATGAAATTGAAGTCCCAGCAGACAACCAAACAAGAAATCAGCAACATAGCTTGCACCCAATACAACATAAATGTATACTTTGGCAGTCTTCAAACTAAACCAAATTCAACAAATGCATCCACACTATCACAAGCAAGTGAAAAAAGAAGCGCATTCAACTATTACACGCTAAACTGCAATATAAAAATCAAAGACATCAGCCTCTAAAGAATTCAAAAACTAATAAAAAAAATTCAATTCTAGCAAACAACCAAACAAGAAAGCAACGAACCCACACACTGACCGTCTTCAAACTGAAAAAATTCAACAGAAATCATCAACACTAACCACAAGTAGCAAAAAAAAAACAAAAGCATATCCAACAATAACAAACTCAATTAAAAACTTTTTAAAAAAAACCTCAAAAGAATCTAAAAAGTAGAAAAAAAAATCAGTTCTAGCAGACAGCCAAACAAGTTAGCAATGAACCCCCACGCTGGTAGTCATCAAAATGAACTAATTCAACAGCAAAAATCCACACTACCACAAGCAGCAATAAAAAAAACATATCTGAAAACTACAAACCCAATTGAAAGCTAAATAAACATAAAAAATCCAAATATCAATATAAAAATCAGTTCTACGCCTCTGGCAATTAACTCTGGCAGTCTTCCAAGTTCAAACTAAACAAAATTAAACAGAAAAACATCCACACTACAAAAAAACATTAAAAAAGGCATATATCCAACAATTTAACCCAGTCCAAACACCATTACAACAAAACCTGATAAAAAACAAAACAAAATCAAACACAACAGTCGAACTCCAAATCCAGCAACAACAGAGCAGAAATGCGCGCAGATCAAGAGGGGAGCGAGCAGATCTGCTCACCGGGACGGGGCCGTGGAGTTGGATTCGAGGCCGGGAAATGGGGATCGGACTCGCGAAGTGTGCTGCTCCGGCGAGAGGAGCCGGTGCCTCTTGTTCTGGTTTCTAGCGCTTTTTTCGGGATGCGTTTTCTTTTTATATTTTTTTATTTTAATTATGAATAGAATATTGAGCGACAGAGGAGTATTGGAGTAGTCCCTATGGGGTCCACACCTGCTACTCTGAGGCAAAAACATTCCACCGTATCATCAAAAGAGTGCCTTTATCGCTTTGAAAAAATGTTATCGCAAATTGGAGTGATTTTTACGTACGCCAGCCTTTAGGACGCCTCTGTCACTTTTAATTTAAAAAGCTAATAAGTGGCAATACTAAATGAGTCCTCTAGGGTTGTTTATTGAGCTAGCCAACTTATGAGCATTTGACGTTAGACTCGGTTCGACTCGACTCGATACTTGACATTTAAATGCTCGAGTTCGAACTTGAAACCTTCCGATTGAAGTTTGAACAAGGCAGTGTTCGACTCGACTTGACTCGGTTATTAATCGAAGTTGACTCAAAATTATTACCGCTATCGACTCGAACTCGACTCTGATAAAATAATATAATCATATAGTCTTTATATTATATTATATATATATATATTTATATATTGTATGTTTTTATTCTAAACAAGCTACTTTTAACCTTACGATCAAGTTGATTTCGTGTTTTTACATGATTTGGTTTCAAGCTTCCAAACGAGTTAGTTTCAAGCTCTCGAATGACCTGGTTTTAAATTTTCAAATGAATTGGTTTTGAGCTCCGAATAACCTAGTTTCGAATTTCCAAACTAATTGGTTTCGAGTTCTCAAATGAATTGGTTTTCGAGCTCACAAACGAGCCGGTTTTAAGTTTCTCAAAATTTTACGGTTTAAATGTATTCGAGCTCGAACAACATCAGAAATATTTGAGGCGATTCGAATATTTATACTTAAAACTACGTTCGATATCGAGTCTAATTTGAATGAATTTCCGAATTATTTAAGTCAAATTTGAGCACCAGCTGAGTTCAGCTCACTTGCTCATTTTGTAGTCCTACAGTATGAGCTTGTCATAGAATAGTATTAGGCACGCCGAGATAAGAATGACTAGGACTGGTATATATGTACAGTGTACAATTATTCATATATGACTATATGTTAACGAGCATAAACTATAAACAAAATGTTATCAAATAAAAAATTAATTTTGAAAAGTTTTAAATTTTAATATTTAATCACATGATTTTGTAAAGTTATTGAATATACATAGTGAATACTAGAATATAGATGGACATTTGTGTTAAACTCTTTATTCTTAATTAAGTCGTACTTACAATTAATATATATATATATATATTCTTAGATAAAATCGTATTTACTTGAATTAAGTTTGTTTAAAATTTGAAGTGTCTTGCTTAGTGATTTACAAAATTAGTGAATAGGAAATTTTAGAATAATAAAATAAAAATAAGGAATAAAACACAATCATAGTTGCAATTATTATAAGCACTCCTCATTTTCATGCTAAAAATAATACTTTATTCACCATATTCTTATTGATAATTTAATTAGAAAATTAACGTTGTAATATTAGTACATAAATCATCTGTTATAATTTACAATTTAAATATTATTAACCACCACCAATACAAAATTTTATTTATGTTTAACTTTTATGAAAACATAGAAGTTAAACATAAATAAAATATAATCATTAGTACATTGAAATATTTTTAGCTATGTTTAATCAGGGACGGTGCTCCGTGGGAGAGAAAAGAAAAGAAAAATACGGAATGGTATCATAGTGGCATTCCTATGCAAGGCTGGACCTAAAATAAATCTTTTTATAAAAAAAAATGAAAGCAACACTTGAAAACGTATCCCAGTTCGATTGGCGAACTCTGGCCGCCGTGAAAGCGAGAGACAAAACAGGCCTCAGAGTTTGTAGAAATAACAGAAGCGCCACTGCCTTCGTTTCGGAGCGAGGGTCCCACTCCCACGTGTGCGGGTTGTTCAATTTCTTACCTTTAACGAAGGATTATCGTCTTATAAGTAAGGTAGTGGTTAATCATTTAGATTCGTGGTTTAAATTTATTAATTTAATTTAATGTACGGTGGATAAAGGACGCTCAAATTAGCTCGCTCCTTGAGTTCGAGTTGGGCCGAGATTTTATTCATCAATAAATAGTAGATAAATTGTACAATAAAATTATACGAATTCATCTAGTGTATATATAATTAAAACGCCCCTATTGCCTAATTCTTTTAATGAAGTATTAATTATTTTTACGGCTGATGTAGGAGCTTTGAGTTATTAAGTCAAGTAGAGAGTGATGTTTGAGTTTTGTAGAGAGTTTTGAGCAGGGATAAAAAGATTGGCCGATTATGAGTGAGAAAATGCCGATTTAAATCAGCTCATTGTGAAATCGAATCAAAATATAAACAAATTGATTGGGCAAAAAATCGGACCAAGAATCGGCCGATTTAAACCGATTCGAACTAATTTACACCTCGAGTCGACATGGCGAAAATTGGCCGATTGAGGTAAGGCAGTGGAGGAGATTTGCCAACCGGGTAGGTGGGGGAAACAGGGCAGTAGGCGGCAGGTGGGGGTGATAGGGGGAAACGGGGTAGGGGGATGGTCGGAAGAGAGGTGATGGGCGGCCGTGTAAGGTTAGGCCAGGGGGACAGGGCAGCAGGGTGAGGTTGGGCAGGGGGAACTCGGGTGGGCAACTAGGGGGTTGGAAGACAAGGCAAGATGGGGTAGGCTTGGCGGAGCGGGGAATGGGGCACGCTTGGTGGGGTGAAGGGTGGGGGGGGGGGCTATGGGCAGGGGACGGGGCGGCGGGGAGACAAGGCCACGAGCGACTGAGGACGACATTTAGCGACAACGGAGGTGATGGGAGGCGCGTCAAGGAGAGAGAAGGGGGGGGAGAACCCGATATTTCTTCCCCTAATGGTAACATTTTCGTAATTAAAAGTTTATTCAACTCTGACTCGAGTCAAAAATAATAACTAACTCCAAAAAATTCAAAAAAAAATCCGACAAATATAAAAATATCATAAAGTATAATATACATCTTAATATAAAAATAACATCAAAATGACATTTTTTGTAACTAATAACCTATCAATGTTGACTACGTTTAAATTTTTACATAAGTCCGATTTGGACCGATTCCTAGCCGATTTGGACTGACTCGATCCAATTCAATGATTCCTTCAAAACCGATTTTAATTTCAAATTTTGCAACCATGGTTTTGAGTCAAGACAATTAGAGGGAATGGGGCTCTGAGTTTCATGGCAGTTCAGTTAACACCCTGACCACCTGGGACGAGATTTCAAGCAAAAATATTGGATTTCTTCAAGTAAGTAGAGATTATAGGTAGGATATTTCTCAATAAAAGTAGGGAAATGACAACGAGGGATGTATCACAACTCATTCCAACGTCGTGATCATACACTTACCAACATATTTGGTGCAAATCATGCCCAAGACCAAATAATTGTGAGCCAGATAACAAACAGTAGTAGCAACCCGCATGTACCTATCCAGTCTAAACTGGAGCATGGAAAAAGGAAGAAGAAATGAATCATTCACCGGAGGTAAGATGGTTTGTTTTCTCTACAATCGATTGAAAAGGAAGGGCAGCGTAGTTCAGCATGCATCTTGAATCTGCACTTGGTGGAGACTAATGCACCCACAATTCTTTAAGGTAAGCATTGATGGAGATTAAGGCATAATTAATGTTTTACTCTCCCCATAAGACAATAAAACAACGATCGTGTCTCCGAGATGTTTTAGCCAGTGATGCACGAATCGGCCGATTCCGTGCAGAATCGGCCGATTTAAATCGGATTGGCGTCGCGCCGATCCGATTTCGGGGCCGACTCGGTCGGCCCCGAATCGGGCCTTGAATCGGCGGGTTTCGGCCGATTCCGACCGATTTAACTCGAATTGGAATCGGCCGATTTAAATCGAAATCGGTTTTATTGCAAAATTACCAAAATACCCTAGGTGTAATTTTTATTAAATTATTTAAGCATGGGCAAAATGGTAATTTGGATTTAAAAACCTAAATCAAACCCTCTCCCCCGATTCCCCGCCGCGTTCGCTCCGCCGCGCCTCCGCCGTCCGACTCAGCTCCGTCCGACCACGCCACCGCCGCCCGATTCCGACCTCGGCTCCGCCCTCCGCCGCGATTCCGCCGCAGACGCTGCGACCGCCGCCCGAACTCGACTTCCGCCGTCCGACGCTTCCGCCCGATTTCGCCGCGCTTCTGCCGCGATTCCGCCGCGATTCGGCCGTCCGACGCTTCGCCGCGATTCCGCCGGCCGACGGTTCGTCCGACCGGGCTGCCGACATCGCCGCCGACCGGCCACCGGCGGCGGCGGGGGGTAGAGAGGGGAGGGTGGCATTCTCGTAATTAAAAGTTGACTCGAGTCTAACCCGAGTCAAAAATAATAATTAATTCTAAATAATTTTAAAAAATCTTTAAAAATATTTAAAAATATCATAAACTATAATACACAGAATAATATCAAAATAACATCAATACCCAATTTTAATATATTTATATTGTAAAATGTTAAATTATTATATATGACCGATTAAATTAATTTGGACCGATTCAATTGAACCGATTCTTGGCCGATTCAGACCGATTCTGATTCCGATTCTAATTCCGATTCCGATTCCGATTCCGATTCCGATTCCGATTCATGCAACCATGGTTTTAGCATTGGCGAAACTTCCAAAAACCTATTCAATGTCAGCAAAAACTCCGCTTCCCTTCAAAACCACGTCTCCAAGAGCCTGTTCTCTCATGGGTAAGGCAGTCAAAGTTTTCCTCTGCAAGTATGGAAATGGGAAATGGGAAATGGGAAATGTTGCTGTGCGTGTCAAACGTCCAACCAGACCAAGCAGACGAGATCATGATGGTGTTAGCACTCAAATACCCGATGCTCTATCATTCCCTCTTTTCTCTTGGGTGAAAACATTACAAAAAAACAAGATCGAAATAATTCTAATCTAAACAAAACTAAATTCACAATCTAGTAAGATTTTAGATTGGTTTTCAATTGTGACTGTATGAAGCATATTTATTTACTTTTATGTATGTTGTATTTGATATTAGTTATTAGATTACGAGGACGATTAGATAATGAAGATGTTTTCATCAATATAAAAAATTTACCGTGATTTGATTTGAAATGGTGGCCAGATTTGAAAATTGCTAGTAGTTTTGTCTGTCGCTGTTCTACCTACACAAAAGTATGATCGTTTTTGGTAGGCAAACCATATGATGCGGAGCATTGATTGATTATGCCAATAAATTATGGGGTTTCATTGGTATGAATAAGATATAAAAATATAAAATTTTATTCGTTATAACTTGCAAACAGTTAGTTATGATATAAAATTTTACTCATTATAACTTGCAAAAAGTTAGTTATGATGTAAATGTAAATTAATTATATAATAAAATTATCTTTTAAAAATAATCATTTTTTTATAGGTTTAAAATTTTCAAAAGAGACCACATTGGTAGAAATCTTAGTTGCATCTCACTTTATTATATTTAAAAAATGAATTTTTTTAGTAAAATATCAATATTTTTGTCATTAATTACATATATCAATTTTATAAGTTTCCCGATTCTTTGGTGGAGCCATATGATTATGTTTATATATGTTGAAACATTTTCGTCAATCTATATTATTATGCAAAATTTATATAATTTGAAATATTTTCATCAAGCATTAGGTGATGGGAAACAAGCCCATGGACATATTATTAAACCTAATACAACCTAATTAATGAAGATGATTGATTTTTTGCTAAATTTTCTCTTTTTTTGTCAGGAAAAGAATCTGAAATGAATTTCGTAACTTCAGCAGTTTGAGCGTGCGCAGAAAACTTGAATCCGTTAAAAATCCAAAGTCAATATCAACATCAGATTTAAGTATTTGATGACAACAATCTTCTAATGAATTTTTTGTAAAGAACAATAAGTAGTTTTCTCTCTACATACTAATTTTGCATAGCTGCTGTAAAAGAAAACATTATATACCCAACTTTCTGCTATGAATCACTTCAACAACTATCATGAACTCTCAAACCATGTAATCGTCTATTAAGAAATTACAAGGTCAAGAAACAACTGGATCAATGGCATTTTGTAAAACTATACAATTTGACACTACGTATTTTCAACAGAAGAAAATTCTGACACTAATATCAGAACAAAAAAGGCACCAATCTGTGCTGTTGTTAATTGATGTCTCATGCTAGTTTCAATCAGATCCTAAGTTACCACAGCAGAATTCAATCTTCATGCTAATCTTGAGTCATCTCTCCCAATAGCCAAGCTCATCTTGAGTCATCTCTATCAATATTTGTTGCTTCAATTCATCTTTTCCCATATCTGCCCCATCTCTTCAAAAACGTTTTGCGACCTGTTTCATATTGTTGTTCACAGCCCTTATCCTTTTCTTTCCTTTTACCTTTCTCCTTCTGGATATTCTTCTTCCTATCTATTATTATTTTTCGCAATTGATCCACATCTTTTGTGATAAGATCGAAAGGTTGTAGAAAGGAAAAATCATCATCATCAACAGCAAATTCATCCTGTCATTATGTGCAAACATCAAATATTATGAAAATTTTGCAAGCTTTAATTGATTGACATAGAAACATAATATTAGCCAGGGCAAACTCAAAGTAAAGCAGCATAAAATGTGAAAACCTGTTCTTACATTATTAGCTTCTAGCTCTGTATATAGGAGTCCTTTCTGCACAAGAGTAATGATAGCAGCAGGTGGAACTAAGTTTGTACCAAACGAGCTGATATTATCTATCCTTGCTTCACATCCGAAAACAAATGCCGCGTGTGTAAGACCTATAAAGCACAAATTAAAATCACAAATGCTAATATTGTTTTCTTCAAGCAAACAAACTATAACCTCTTCTTGGAGACACACACTCTGTCTCATCTATCTCATTATACAATAACAAACAAAACTTATCATAAAACCCATGTATTTCCGTTGATTTTTTAAATTATTTTCCTCTTATTTACAAGAAGGGTGACTAATCCAAGATATGAAAATAGATCACTTTGAATTTGACTTTATGCTTATGTTAAATACTAAATACTACTAATAGTGTTGAAAAATCAAAATTAACTCCACTGAAACTCTATTTGTGATTTAAAATATTCTAAAAGTGAGAACCCTAAACCAATTGGTAAATACCAATAAAATACAAGAATTCAAACTCGAATAAGATTGCAAATACTTTGAATATCAACAAACATTACACAGCAACACATATCGAAATACTTATATAAGATTTACAATTCACGTAAGATTACATGGTGATCTAAGCTTCATTTTGACTTAAAGTAAACAGTCCTGAAAGACTTTATGAAAAACAAAAATTCACATCGTAGCACTGGAAATGACAAGTTTGAAAGATGTCATCTCCAAAGAACATAAGCATCTAGAAATGATAAGTTATCATAGTTTTGAAGCCAACTGACTAGCTTCAAATCCCACTAGAACAAAACCCTTCCAAAAGGCCAACTCATTACTTTTTGTCTCACGTCTTGGCCAATAGGGCTAAAGGCTTATTACAATTGTAAAAAACTATGATTCAGGTTTACCCCATTGGTCAGGAACACCCTCTTTTATGAGAAATTTTGGGCTCCCTACTTGCGAGGATTCTATTATTCACTCTTAATAGGGCATTTGGTAGTGATATAAAATTTTAGATGAAAATCTCAAGAAAATTTTATGACAAAGTTCTTTTTATTATTATAATTATAAAAAGTGATAGAGAGCCCTTAAAACAACAATTTGGCAGTTATAATTTTTAAGGTAATTTTATTTTAAGTATTAAAAAAAATGGATCAACCTCTCTTTTCTATTTTCTAATATTTTGTGAAAGATTTTAAAGAATGCCTCTATCACCTTATATTTTGCTAACATTTTGCCATTATCGCTATTATTTTATATTTTCCCAATAAAAAAGCTTAAAATAACCGAACCAAACACCCCATAGGGATGTAAAATTTGTTCTGAAAAAATTGCACTATTGCTTTATTTTTTTTAAAAAAATCGTAGGTATATTCTCTTATTTTATGTTATTTTTTTGGTTTTCATTTACTTTTAATATAGGTGGTAACAAAAAATAAAAACACAAATTCACACCCAAGAAAGATCCAAAAACGTTACATAAAACAAGAACACAAAACTTTCCCCAAAAATAAAAAGAACACAAAGCATTGATCTTGCATGTTCCTCATAAGCCATACCATGATCTTAGAACAAGAACACCTAAAATTCATTATTCTGTACAATACAAAGCCATCAACACATCCATTAAAAGAAAAAAAGACTCGATCGACCTATGGAATGTGCACAGTTGAAATCAAGCAAAAAGAAAACATCAGTGGGCAGGAGTGGAAATACGCACCAGATTCTTGGAGGTATCGGAAGATGAGGCAGTTCAACTCCACGGCGGAGAGGGAAGCGGCCATGGATCGACGTCGCCGACGAAGCTTTGGTGTCTTCCATGGCCGGCCAATTGGTGTATATGTATACCTTTCCTAATCTACGAGAAAACGTGGGTACGTATTTATTTAGTTTACTACTAAAATAAAGGCGCGCGTTACCGCTTAGGAGTTCCCATATTTTAGGTACGCCTGGTCATCGTGCACCACTCAAGCACTATCATGGGTACAACTTACAAGTGGGCGTTCGCATTTCCCAAAGGGGTTAAATTTCCGATTAAATACTGAAAGATATATTATTTACGATTTAACAGTACTTTATATAAAATTTACCATCGTTTGGTTTTTTTTATGTTATTGCTTAAATACCCTTATATTTGGGTGGTGTTTGGACAAAACTTTGTTTTCTCCAAATAAAACCTAAATCACAGGGCAAATGGCCTTGCCCAAATTAGGCCTGCTCTTGCTAGGTCTGGTGCAGGCATAGCCATATTGACCATAAGATTGTTGCTGTCACAGACTTGATTCAAGGTAGAATTGTTTGCCTACTTATTAGCGTCTGTGCAGCGTATTCCGCCCCTGGGAACACCAGCCTTCCACAAGTCACGCCCCTCTCGACAATTCCTATGAGAGACGGAAACCAATCCCGTTGTCAATACCGCTATGCACCAACACGCCCAGCACAACAAACCCTGTCGACTACCTAAACAACAGTGCCTCGTACTAGGTACCGATCACCAAACAACACACCACAGCACTACACGCTCGCCAAGTCCTGTCGCTCAATGTCCCAATGCACCGGCTACCCACTACTGGCACAAGTACCGCTACCCGTTCATAGTACAGCCTCAATCCCGGAATCCTTAGATTGACGCCCAATGCCAAATACCGACGTTGACAACCACTCAATTACAGGAACTCCATCCCAACCTTTATTTAAATCATAAACAAAGGACACAAGTAATCCCACCCAGACTACTTGTCGGTTGTGGACATGCAAACCCTAGGCCGAATCTCTCAACCTCGCTTGAGAGACCGTGAGAACACCCTCAATCGGTCCTCACCCTCAACCCATAGTCGTCCCCCTTGGATCAACTGGTTACATGCAAATTCCTCAACTAGTATATGCAAGGGGTTGATAAGAACGTTAATTGTGTAATACCTCGATCCCGGTCAACTTGACTATTCCAGCAGTCTGCACGTGAAGACCAATCCTACTCCAAGGATCGACTACAGCCCTTCACCGTCTCCCTACCTTGATCTCGGTATGCTTCTCTCCACAGAAACCTCAACACAACTCTTTCCAGCAGTTCTCTCCTCTACCAGACGTTCTTCCTTTTTTCTTTCCTCCCTTTTTTCCCATACAAGAGGTCGTCCCTTATATAGAAAACCCTAACTCGTGTTCACCAACTCCAGATAAACCCAAATCTTCCCCGTAATCTTTATCTCCAAAAGATCACCTAAGATTCACCACGTCCTTATCCATAAATCTGATCACGTCCAGGATATTCCCCATGGCTTAGGCTAATCTCCAACCTGAGTCTGTTGCAACATTGCTCATGCTTGGAATATCAGGATATCCAGATCCTCTCTAGATATGCTCCTACCCTCTTTCCATGAAGCTTTCTCCAAACCATCGGTTGCACCGCTAGTTCAACCATCTCGCCTACTGGCTCAACCCTAGCAAAAACTCAGCCACAAGATCAACCTTTTCGACACTTCCAGCAGTTTCTGGCTCCAAGACCGGCATCCATCTACCGCTGCAAACTCCAGCATCTAGTGTCGCCACACACGTCAACACCCAGTGCCGACTGTCGGCACCAGATCACCGCTGGACATCGCTACCGCCAAGAACCAAATACTGCTCCAAACATCGGTAACTGCATACCGCTACAAGCCTGCACTGTGCGCTCCAACATGCTGCTATTTTGATCGGCATGCACCTGTGCGCTTGCTCGCGCTCCCACACCAGCGATCACGTGCTAGCGCCCATGCTGCTTTCCCGTGCCTCAACGCCCAGTACCGGTATTTTGCTATGTACTACCCGGCATGCTACTCGGCAGCTTGATCGGTATTCTACTTGGTACGCTCGGTTGCACCCAACCTTACTCCACCGACATAAACACCGACCTGCTCGTGACGCCTAGCCCCGGTACTCGATCACCAGCACCCAACTAGCACTCCATATCATGAGCTAGCACCATCTTGAGGTTTCTTGGACTCGACCATAGCCACATGCCTGGTACACCATATACCGCAGCATGTGCCGATACTTGCTGTCTCCCAACACTTGGCTCGACAGCTACGTGCACCATGGTCCAACTACCTGCAACTATAACACGGTTAGTGTATGGTAAGTTGTTTCACTACTTGGATAGCACTGACTATCCATGTTCGGATGCGGGATGACTAGGAACAACCGCCAAACCCTAGCTCCCGGCGCATCCTAGACTCAAGGTTGTAACAGTTGCCATGGTCAGAACTGGCTGGGTAGATACAAATATGGTCGAGCTACCTCATCGCTTAAGGGTGTTTATTGGGATTGTCAAATTAGGTGCTGGACCATGACCAAATTTTAGTGGGAAGGGGTTGAGATAATTAATAATAGGGTATGGTTTGAGAGAAATGAGTACCTAGTTATAAATTTTTTGGTTCGAAATAGAGAGATGATATATGGCACATGATGCCCGATTATTAAATTATAATTTTAATTATAAATATTAATATCTCATTAATTTTTAAAACTAATGTTTATTAATACATTTATCAAATATCTAATTTATTTTTTCAATTTTTTTTACTTAGCTTCAATTTTTAGAACATGCTTCTTATTTTCCAATAATTATTTTTACAATAATAAGTTTGAACAATTATTAGGGTGTTCGTTTGTGTTATTTATTTATCATTTTTTAGTCAAATTTTTAAATAAAGGTTGTCAAGGTGTTTGGAAAAGGTTGCATTGAATAAAAAAAATGTAAAAGTCTTTATAAAGAAAATGGAACGAAAAAAATAGCCTACAACCTGAGTCATGATTTTATAGTCGCCAACTGATCAGTTCAACCATTTGGCCAGGTTGGTTTAGCTTTCAGAACATGTACGTGGTGCCGAGGCCGACTGTATGTTCATGCTACGAGGGTTCTTATATACCCGAGTATATAATGCAACTACACAACAACACATTGAGTTAATAGTATATACGAGAGTATGTTCTGCTTATTTTATTTTGTTGAGTGGATAGTAGAATTAGATTTAGGCTATTGATCATATTAGGATGTGTTGGTTAGGATTTTTGGTTAGGTTGGTAGCTTCTAGAGCATGTCATTCAGTAGATGTCAAGTTTGTTTTATTTTTATTTTATTTTGACTTACGCCCATGACTCGTTTGAGACGCCTTGACAGCCCTTAGACAACTTCTAGAACTTACTTTACACCTAATTGATTATATCTTAAACGAATGTAAAATTATTAAAATACCCTTAGATTTTCAAAAAAAATATTTTTTTACCTCAAATTCCTAGTCTGACCTTGGTTAAACCCCCTACTGCCCAAACTACCCCTCCCCTAATTCTACCACATCGACCATCTTCCTCCCCCTTTTACCCTACCTGACCTCCATCCCTCTCGATGACCCTTGCCACCCGCTGCTGCCCAAGCTCCCCCTTCCCTTCTTCTTCCTTCAATTTCCCTCACCCAAGCTCGATTGCCTTCCACAACCCTTTATCATAGTATATATAAACACGCCCAATTTCTTTTATTTTTAGTGGACTGTAGAATTGTAATTAGGTTGTTTATCACATTAAGACACGATATTTATTATTTTTGGGTAGTTTAGTAGGCTTAGAGGATGTCATTCAAGTTAGGACTCAATTATTTTATTTTAAGGTATTTTATTATATTTTATTTTGTATTTTTTGGAATTCATTTATTATTATTTACAAAATTACCCCCGCACCAAACCCCAATGCCCTTCCCTTGTTTTCTTCTTAACGACTGATGCCCCACCTTGTTTCGATGACCACTATTACCGATGACCGCGCCGCCGCCAGCAGCGATGCCGCCCAGTCCCTTTCTTCCTCTTTCTTCTCTTCCCCTACCTATATTAGCAATTGCCCCTTCCTGCCGCCGTCTCTTATCGCCGCCATTGACACGCCGCCGCTAGCAGTAGTCTCCTTCCCCCCTCACCTATGTATTCCATCTTCTTCTTCCACCTACTTTGTTCGTTGCCGCCCTTGTTCGTTTTCTTGTCGTCGTCGTTTGCCTTGCTGCCAGCGAGGCCATTCCAATTGACCCTCTTCTACCCTTTCATTTTCCTCTCTTCCCTTTCCCTACACCTACTCACCCTCCTCTCTAGCTACTCGACTGCCAACAACAGTGAATTGCCGCCATCACTGCCGTTGGCTGACCACCCTAGGTCACCTAACCCTAGCCCTAAGCCTTCCACCCTAGTCCCTTCCCTTGCCGGCCAATTTCCAGCCATGGCCGCCACCCCTTGTCACCTTTGACAGCCATGACTACCCTTGTCGTCACTGATTCAAGTCTGAATCATTATGAAATGCATATAGCTTCTCAAATTTTTTATTTTTAATTTATTTTAATCATTATGCATATTTTTAATATTTTTATGAATTTTTCATATTTTTTTAATATATTAATTTTGAAATTTTTGATAATCATCTATTGATTAATAAATTTTTCATGTAAATAAGAATCTATAATGGTTAATGATAATTCAAATTAATTTATTATGAAATTAATTATGATAAAGATAATTTTAGAAATTGTGATAATTGTATATTAGTATTATAACTGTATCAATTAATTATTAGTTATTAGGAAGCTAATTTATAATAGAAATTGGACGTAGAATAACATAATGAGGATTAGTAAACTTAATTAAGGGCAAAGTATCATAAGTAGGAATATTGAGCTAATTAATCATCATTATGATTACTAATCTAATTTAATGAGGATTGATAAGAAATGATGATAAGTTAAGGAACTGTGATATAGCCACCCAGTTAAAAGTAATGATAAGAAGATTTAATAATTTAATTCATTTATTGATTTCTTGATATTAATGTAAGTAATTATATTATTCTTGATTAGGTAATGATTCACATGCATACATTTCATATTTGCGTCATACAGTTAGCATGGGCATTAGTAGTTAATTATGATGTGTATGTACAGAATAGGAGCTTGCCGCCTAGGCGTGTGGCTTCGCTTAGAACTTTTACCAAATCCGTTTAGGTCTCACCCTTTGTTTATTGCTTATTCTATTGTGATTTATTTTATTGATTGCATGTAACGACCTGGCCTAAAATACAACATACTAAGATAAGTCATCTCTTTAAAAGTGGTCAACCAAGTTTTTGAAAAGATAACTCAGCCCATTATATTGCATTTGGGCTGAGTCATTACAATGCAGGACGGGCTAAGTGGTGTTAGGATCTCACTTAACTCGGGTCATTTAATCGAATAGTTTTTTAGATTAATAATTCTCGAGGATGAGATCCCTTGAATCTGATTTTGAAAATAAGATCCACTGTAAGTTGCCTTCAGGCATCTTATATAAATCCCTTCTCAAACTTATGTATAGATTTTATCAAGTTTTCAGGGAGTCAAGAAATGGTGAAATTGACTTGCACATATAAAGTGCGGGTGCACGTGAAAAAAAAGAATAATAGGTGTTAAGCTTTTTATCATCCTGGCATTGAGCTATTTTTGCACAAGACCTCCCCTACAATATCGTCACCACAGTAGAGTTTAACCACCAAGTTCGGGATGGATTGGTGTGGTTCCTCTACGCGTAGGACACCAAAATCTCGAACCATAAATAAAGAAAGGCATAAGAGAAAAGCCTATTGGCTAGTAATAGTGAGGCCTCAATTCTTGCAGATCAATGTCACTACCCCTCTCCGCATCATTTACCAAAATGGTGATCTCATTATTGCCTATTCTAGCGAAACCGCCCATCAAAGCCATCGTTACCCATTGGTCATCGGGGCGTATTCTCAAAATACCTATATCTACAGCTGTAGCAATGAAGGTGCGTGGTTTGGTAATACGCCAATTTGGCCACTATTAGTAGGTAAAATAATTTCTTTCACTTCTGAGTCCCAAATAATTCGATTAGGAGTCAGTACACAAAGATTTAAGGTCATTTCTTTAATTTGCTCTCCTCATCTAAGTTCATAGCCTTCGCGGTAGCTTCATCGATGTTACCTACCAAATAAAAGGCTTGTTCTGGAAGACCATCTAATTCTCCAGAAAGGATTAATTGAAACCCCCTAATTGTTTCTGGGAGACCGACGTATTTCCCCGGGAGCCGGTAAATACTTCTGCTACGAAGAAGGGTTGTGATAAGAAACGCTCAATTTTTCGTGCTCTTGCTACGGTTAAACGATCCTCTTCAGATAATTCATCCAACCCAAGAATAGCTATAATGTCCTGAAGTTCTTTGTAACGTTGTAAAGTTTGCTTAACCCTTTGTGCAGTTCTCATAATGTTCTTCTCCAACGATCCTGGGTTGGAGCATAGTTGACGTTGAATCTAAAGGATCTACTGCCGGGTAGATTCCTTTCGCAGCTAATCCCCTTGATAGTACGGTAGTAGCATCCAAATGCGCAAATGTCGTAGCAGGAGCAGGGTCGGTTAAATCATCTGCGGGTACATAAACTGCTTGAATGGAAGTTATAGATCCTTCTTTGGTAGAAGTAATTCTTTCTTGCAAAGAACCCATTTCCGTACTAAGAGTAGGTTGATAACCCCACAGCAGAGGGCATTCTACCTAATAGGGCAGATACTTCTGATCCCGCTTGGACGAAGCGGAAGATA
>JAURVB010012890.1:0-22500 GCA_033002965.1 Piper betle | reverse complement strand
ACCGATTTGAACCGATTCAACTGAACCGATTCCTGGCCGATTCAGACCGATTCCGATTCTGATTCCGATTCCGATTCACGGGAAAACCGATTCCGATTCTGATTCCGATTCATGCAACCATGGTCGTATGTGGGCTTTTATTAGTGTTTTATTATTAAGCATAGCTTTACTTTTTTCGATCGATATATCCATTCAACAAATAAGGGGCAGCTCCGTTTGTCAATATCTATGGTCTTGGACCATAAATAATGATTTTTCTTTGGAGTTTGGCTACTTGATTGATTCGCTTACTTCTATTATGTTAATACTAATCACTACTGTTGGAATCATGGTTCTTATTTATAGTGATAATTACATGTCTCATGACCAAGGATATTTGAGATTTTTTGCGTATCTGAATTTTTTCAATGCTTCCATGCTTGGATTAGTTACTAGTTCCAATTTAATACAAATTTATATTTTTTGGGAACTTGTAGGAATGTGCTCTTATTTACTAATAGGTTTTTGGTTCACACGACCCATTGCAGCAAATGCTTGTCAAAAAGCCTTTGTAACTAATCGTGTAGGGGATTTTGGTTTATTATTAGGAATCTTAGGACTTTATTGGATAACGGGCAGTTTTGAATTTCGGGATTTATTCAAAATTTTCAATATCTTGGTCCATAATAATACAATAAATCTTTTTTTGCAGCTCTGTGTGCCTCTCTATTATTTCTTGGTGCAATTGCGAAATCCGCACAATTCCCTCTTCATGTATGGTTGCCTGATGCAATGGAAGGTCCTACGCCTATCTCCGCTCTTATACATGCTGCGACTATGGTCGCAGCGGGAATTTTTCTTGTTGCTCGACTTTTTCCTCTTTTTATCGACTTACCATACATAATGTATTTTATTTCTTTGATAGGCATAATCACAGTATTATTAGGAGCTACTTTAGCTCTTGCGCAAAGAGACATTAAGAGAAGTTTGGCCTATTCGACAATGTCACAATTGGGTTATATTATGTTAGCTATGGGGATAGGTTCTTATCGAGCTGCTTTATTTCATTTGATTACTCATGCCTATTCGAAAGCATTATTGTTTTTGGGATCCGGATCCATTATTCATTCTATGGAACCCATAGTTGGATATTCGCCAGACAAAAGTCAGAACATGGTTCTTATGGGTGGTTTAACAAAATATGTGCCAATTACAAAAACCACTTTTTTATTAGGTACACTCTCTTTGTGGTATTCCACCTCTTGCTTGTTTTTGGTCGAAAGATGAAATTCTTAATGATAGCTGGTTATATTCACCAATTTTTGCGATAATAGCTTATTCCACAGCCGGTTTAACCGCATTTTATATGTTTCAAGTATATTTACTTACTTCTTGATGGACATTTGTGCATTCATTTTACAAATTTGAATGGAGCTAAAAGCCGTTCACTCTATTCAATATCGATTATGGGGAAAAGAAGAATCAAACTTGAATAATCAAAATTGTTTTTTATCAGAAATCAACAAAAATGATGAAAAGGTTTTCTTTTTTTCAAAAAACATATAAAATAGGTAATTATGCGAAAAACATAATGTTCTCTTTTAGTATTGATTTTGGTAATGAAATTCTTTTTCCATATCCACATGAATCGGACAGTACCATGTTATTATCAATATATGTATTGGGTCTGTTTACTTTGTTCGTTGGATTCATAAGAATTCCTTTGGATCAAGGAATCATTTATTTTGATATATTATCAAAATGGTTAACTCCATCAATAAACCTTTTGCATAAAAATTCACATTATTCTGTGGATTGGTATGAGTTTGTGATAAATGCCATTTTTTCAGTTAGTATAGCATTGTTTGTAATATTCATAGTGACGTTTTATATGGGTCTGTTTTTTCATCTTTTCGAAGTTTGGACTTAATTAATTCATTTGAAACAAAAGGCCAAAAATAAATTTTTAGACCGAACTCTAAATTTAATATACAATTGGTCATATAATCGTGGTTATATAGACAACTTTTTCACACTCTATTTAACTAGAAATATAAGGAAGTTGTCCGAGCTAACCCATTCTTTTGACAAACAGCTGATTGATGGAATTACCAACGAGGTTGGTGTTGCGAGTTTTTTTGTGAGAGAGGGAATAAAATGCATAGGAGGGGGGCGAATTTCTTCTTACTTGTTTGTGTATTTATCTTATGTATCAATCTTTTTAGTAGGAAGTTACTACTTTTTTGTTTTGTGAATCATCCTTTGTAATTGTTCCACGATATGGTCCGTTGAAAAACGGATCATACCATTTAGGCAAGCATTTTTGTTCATTCTCATCATGGCACAATTGGATCTGTTTTTCAAGTACAACTATTGTTTCATTTTCAAGGGATCCTAACAACTCCACGTTTACACCCGGAGAAATGTTGAGATTTATAACTATTATTTAAATAGAAGACGTTTCGACATGTGGTTCAAAGGGTAATGAAGGCGACTCTCTGAGAGGGCTTCAGATAAACTAGTAATCCCAAGAGCCAAAAAAAATATAAAAATGTAAGGAGAGGCATCAACAGATCGGTTAGTTCAGGATGCTATTTAGTCCACATACCGATGGCTCCCTAGTAGATGTCCTTATGAGAGTTTAGTAGAAGATATATAACATCTTTAAAATGAGAGTTAGCTTTCATTTGTGAGCTTGACATAATTATTTTTTGATCAGTAACACTTATTAGTGACATTTATACATATATATATATATATGTAAGGAAGACGGGTTTGATATACCATCATAGACGAAGGAGCAGTGATTATTATGCACACACATAAACCTGATGCAATATATTTGGATTGCTGTGTTTTGATTATGATAATTCAGTTTATAATATGATGTTTTATGATGTAATGACAATGATAATCTTTTGAGATTGATATAGCAACAAAGAATGACACTACAAATAAGACAAACAGATGGGTTGAGACCAAATTTATGTGACCTAATTTATGTATAAGGTTTTGTGATTGTAACCTTACTATGTTATAAAATGAATGTTTTATGTTATATTGTAATGTTATTCATATTTTTATATATTGTAATGTTGACTGGGTGGCCCGTTATTCACTTCTAGGGGACACAATTAGTTTTATTTTAGAAATTTGATAAATTTTATGGTAATTATTTTTAGTGTGAATTGATTATTATGTCATTCACGTAATATCCTGTTAGGATTCTTTGCATCTTATACATGCATAACAATAATTATCTTCTATGTTAAAACGCCGAAAGTAGATCCATACGGGTTATGTTCAAGTTGACCGACTTTATCGAGTGACTTGTAATATTCTAGTTTGGTTGGCATCTCATAAAAATTCCAAACTGGATTTTAATCCAATGGTTAACATCATCCCTGACAAGAAGTGGATCTGATAAGTAAGAAACTAAAAAAATAGTCAAAACCGGTAGAAGGAAAATTTTCAACCAAAAAATGCAAACAAAAACACGTACATTGCCCATGGCAATTAGTCCTTTGTCAAAGAAAAGAATGCTCCTAGAAAGGAGAATAGCACTCCAAATCCTGTTAATCCCAGCCCAATCTCTGCAATTTTAAACACGACCTTAGACATATTACCACAGGCATACAGAAAACATTGAAAATGAAAAAATAAGGGCAAAATAAAATATTAAACAAAAAATTGCCTAATTGTCTTTAACTGACAGAAAGGAAGAAGTTAAATAGACTACAACAAAATGATATAAGGAAAGCTTAGAAAAAAACAATCGAAAGAATATTTTTATTAAATAGAAAATATAATTTGCATTTAGTTCTCTTTAGCAACAAGTATAATGCTTTTTTTATGCAAGTTTAGGGTTGTTTTATATAGGACTTAACTTGTTGATGATCCCTTGTCAAAAAACATGTAACTTTAAGTATGCTAGTATAATATTATAAATATGAGATACAGTGATTAATGTAATTCGGGTTATGATGAATTGAACTGGGTTTCTTGTTTGGTTATCACTATTTGTGTTTCGGCTAAATTTCTCCCCTTTTTGACTGTTTTCTCTCTAAGTCATCCACCATCAATTGGCTATCAGAGACTAAAGAACTAATCTTGTAGTCTCTAATTTGCCCATCCCACCATTACAGTCAAGACCTAATCTAGCTATGTGGTAACAAAATATGGGTATAAACTTTATTTCTCAAGCACCTTAGCTTGTGCAAATTAGACGTAATTCATCTAGTATTTCTTTGTTTCAAACCACATAATTCATTCATCCTTAAAAACAAACCATGTCCTCATACTTACAGATTACACCCACCTCACAGGAGCCACATCAAGGGGTTTGTTATCCAGTCTAGTAATATAAATAGCTTTAAGGACGCATGTAGTAACCACCCCACTCCAAGATATAGAAACTAGTGATCTTTCTTGATCCCATTAATGGATGCCTTTACTTGATAAACAAAATAATATATTACACAATACTCTTTTGCACATGATGATCGCTCATATTGAATGCATGCATGAAAGAACTAAAAACTACCAGTACCCAGTCCTTACTAAATTATTGAAGGAGTTCAAACAACAAAGAAGTGGTATGGATTGAATACCTTCATAAGGAAAATGACTAAAAAAGGTAAATGAGTGATAAGGAGAAGAGATGTTACTCTTCCTATCATTCATCTCAAAGGAAACCATCGTTACGAGTTGTTACTTGTTAGACAAAAGGCAAGATCCCTTGATACAACAAGCTCCTGCAAACAACAAAGCAAGTAAAACAGTTATATTCGAAGTACTATAAACATTATGGCTACCAAAAACTCTGCTAAAAACTCATAATCAAAAAAACTATAATTTCTAACCCAGTTCAATATTTATCCTTTGGCTACAGTAGCTTCAATCACAAAAAATGAAAAAGAAAAAAAACAATCAGCGGATCAGGAACCAGCGTGCTAAACCTAAAAATGACAACATAAAACATGCGCCAAATAAAGAAAACAATCAAACTTTCTGCAGAAATCAATGAGTCAATATGATAAAAAATGATGTTTCCTTGCACGAGAAAACAAATACTCCTTTTTCATCCAAACTTAATCACCAATTTTCATATACCACCACATCAGTTTTTTTTCTTCTTTAAAAAAAGGTTTCCACCTAATGAGCAAACCCATCTCAAAACCACGAAACACCAACCATCCCACACACACACCAATCCCCTTGGAGAAGAAACCATCAGATGAAGCTAATCATGCATCAGTTTCCCATAGATAGACATGTACCACAGCTTCCAACCTCCTATAGAGATTCAAAACAGCACCAACAGAAACAAAAGAAGATCATACATGACAAGAACAGAAACCAAAAAAAAAAAAGAGCATGCATGAATCGAAGAGTCTTCGCTACCTCGGAGAAGACGATCAGCGTTCGGGAAGACTTCTCGATTATTCTCCAAGCAAAAGAGAGCAGGCGGTTCTTCGCGTAGAGTAGCAGGCGAGCCCAATGGGCTATGATTAGGGATGCCAATCCTGTTTAAATGGATTAAGTCCAGGGCTGCATGAGCTAACTGGAGTCGAGTTAGTTTTGCCATATTTAAATTTGGTTTATTTTATAAATGAATCGAGTTTTGAGTTACATAATTTTAAATTAAATTATTTTAATTCGAATTTGAGTTGAGCCTAATCCAGTTTGAATTGACCATTGGTTTTGTTTGAGTTTCGTCACTTTGAAGATCTAGTATATTATCAATAATGCAATATTTTTATTTTTAATTTTTTAAGAAAATATAAATAAATATTATTATTCATAATTAATTATCATATAATAACTATTAGATGTTTTTGATTTAATTATTTTTTATATCAAATTATTATTTTTAATGTTATATTATTTATATATTGTTAAAGAAAAAATTTACAAAAAATTATATTAAACATCGAGTCAATTCGAGCCAAGTTTTAAGCCGAATCCAGTTTTTTCGAATCGAATTGAGCCGAGTTTGATATAACTTGAAATCGATTCTATTATAATCGAATGGAATCAATATTTTAAGATTGAGTTTCAAATTAAACTTAAAATTAATCGAGTTCAAGTCAAGTCACGAAAACTCACAAGCTAACTGGACTCATGCTTCGCCTTATTCAAGTCAATCAAAAACCCTATTTGGTTGGACTAAACATTACCAAAAAAACAAGATTGAATTAATTCTAATCTAAACTAAACTAAATTGATAATTTAGTTAGATTTGAGATTGGTTTTCAACTGTTACTGTATTATACATACTTCTTTACTTTTATGTAAGTTGTCTTTGATATTAGTCATTGGATTATAAGGATGGTTAGATAATAAAGATGTTTTCCACGATATAAAAAAATTACAGCTATTTGATTTGGAATGGTAGCCAAATTTGAAATTGTTGCCTACACAAAAGTATGATTGTTTTCATTAGGCAAACCAAATGATATGGGGCATTGATTGATTATGTTAATAAATTATGAGGTTTTCAATGGTTTGAATAAGATGTAAAAAATATAAAATTTTATTCATTATAACATGCAAAAAGTTAGTTATGATGTAAATTTAAATTAATTATATAATAAAATTATTATTTTAAAATAATCATTTTTGATAGTTTTAAAATTTTCAAAAGAGACCACTTTGGTAGAAATCTCAGTTGCATCTCACTTTATTATATTTTAAAAATGATATTTTTTAGTAAAATATCAATACTTTTGTCATTAATTGCATATATAAATTTTATAAGTTTTCCAATTCTTTGGAGGAGACATATGATTATGTTTATATATGTTGAAACATTTTCGTCAATCTATATTATTATGCAAAATTTATATAATTTGAAATATTTTCATCAAGCATTAGGTGATGGGAAACAAGCCCATGGGCAAATTATTAAACCTAATACAATCTAATTAATGAAGATGGTTGAATTTTTCCCTAAATTTTCTCTTTTTTTTGTCAGGAAAAGCATCTGAAATGAATTTTGTAACTTCAGCAGTTTGAGCGTGCGCAGAAACTTGAATCCATTAAAAATCTAAAGTCAAAACCAGCATCAGATTTAAGTATTTGACGACAACAATCTTCTAATGAATTTTTTGTAAAGAACAATAAGTAGTTTTCTCTACATACTAATTTTGCATAGCTGCTGTAAAAGAAAACATTATATGCCCAACTTTCTGCTATGAATCACTTCAACAAGTATCATGAACTCTCAAACCATGTAATCGTCTATTAAGAAATAACAAGGTCAAGAAACAACTGGATCAATGGCATTTTGTAAAACTATACAATTTGACACTACGTATTTTCAACAGAAGAAAATTCTGACACTAATATCAGAACAAAAAAGGCACCAAGCTGTGCTGTTGTTAATTGATGTCTCATGCTAGTTTCAATCAGATCCTAAGTTACCACAGCAGAATTCAATCTTGACGCTAATCTTGAGTCATCTCTCCCAATAGCCAAGCTCATCTTGACTCATCTCTATCAATATTTGTTGCTTCAGTTCATCTTTTCCCATATCTGCCCCATCTCTTCAAAAACATATTGCGACCTGTTCCATATTGTTGTTCACAGCCCTTATCCTTTTCTTTGCTTTTACCTTTCTCCTTCTGGATATTCTTCTTCCTATCTATTAATATTTTTCGCAATTGATCCACATCTTTTGTGATAAGATCGAAAGGTTGTAGAAAGGAAAAATCATCGTCATCAACAGCAAATTCATCCTGTCATTATGTGCAAGCATCAAATATTATGAAAATTTTGTAAGCTTTAATTGATTGACATAGAAACATATTATTAGCCAGGGCAAACTCAAAGTCAAGCAGCATAAAATGTGAAAACCTGTTCTTACATTATTAGCTTCTAGCGCTGTATATAAGAGTCCTTTCTGCACAAGAGTAATGAGACCAGCAGGTGGAACTAAGTTTGTATCAAAAGAGCTGATATTATCTATCCTTGCTTCACATCCGAAAACAAATGCCGCATGTGTAAGACCTATAAAGCAAAAATTAAAATCACAAATGCTAATATTGTTTTCTTCAAGCAAACAAAATATAACCTCTTCTTGGAGACACACACTCTGTCTCATCTATCTCATTATACAATAACAAACAAAAAATCATCATAAAACCCATGTATTTCTGTTGATTTTTTAAATTATTTTCCTCCTTTTATTTACAAGGGTTACTAATCCAAGATATAAAAATAGATCACTTTGAATTTGACTTTATGCTTAAGTTAAATACTAAATACTACTAATAGTGTTGAAAAATCAAAATTAACTCCACTGAAACTCTATTTGTGATTTAAAATATTCTAAAAGTGAGAAACCTAAACCAATTGGTAAATACCAATAAAATACAAGAATTCAAACTCGAATAAGATTACAAATACTTTGAATATCATCAAACATTACACAGCAACACATATCGAAATACTTATATAAGATTTACATTTCACGTAAGATTACATGGTGATCTAAGCTTCATTTTGACTTAAAGTAAAACAGTCCTGAAAGACTTTATGAAAAAACAAAAATTCACATCGTAGCACTGGAAATGACAAGTTTCAAAGATGTCATCTCCAAAGAACATAAGCATCTAGAAATGGTAAGTTATCATAGTATTGAAGCCAACTGACTAGCTTCAAATCCCACTAGAACAAAACCCTTCCAAAAGGCCATGTCAGTTTTTGTTTCACGTCTTGGCCAATAGGGCTAAAGCATTATAATAACTGTAAAAAACTATGATTCAGGTTTACCCCATTGGTGAAGGACACCCTCTTTTATGAGAAGTTTTTGGCTTTGATTTTCTTTTAGGCTCCCTACTTGAGAGGATTCTAATATTCACTCTTAATAAGGCATTTGGTAGTGATATAAAATTTTCGATGAAATCTCAAGAAAATTTTATGACAAAGTTCTTTTTATTATTATAATTATAAAAAGTGATAGAGAGCCCTTAAAACAACGTTTGGCAGTTATAATTTTTAAGGTAATTTTATTTTAAGTATTAAAAAATTGGATCAACCTCTCTTTTATATTTTCTAATATTTTGTGAAAGATTTTAAAGAATGCCTCTATCACCTTATATTTTGCTAACATTTTGCAATTATCGCTATTATTTTATATTTTCCCAATCAAAAAGCTTAAAATAACCGAACCAAACACCCCATAGGGATGTAAAATTTGTTCTTAAAAAAATTGCACCATTGCTTTATTTTATTTTTAAAAAAATCGTACGTATATTCTCTAATTTTATGTTATTTTTTTGTTTTCTTTTACTTTTAATATAGGTGGAAACAAAAAATAAAAACACAAATTCACACCCAAGAAAGAGCCAAAAACGTTACATAAAACAAGAACACAAAACTTTCCCCAAAAATAAAAAGAACACAAAGCATTGATCTCGCATGTTCCTCATAAGCCATACCATGATCTTAGAACAAGAACACCTATAATTCATTATTCTATACAATACAAAAGCCATCAATACATCCATTTAAAGAAAAAAGACTCGATCGATCTAAGGAATATGCACAGTTGAAATCAAGCAAAAAGAAAAAATCAGTGGGCAGGAGTGGAAATACGCACTGGATTCATGGAGGTATCGGAAGATGAGGTAGTTCAACTCCACGGCGGAGAGGGAAGCGGCCATGGATCGACGTCGCCGACGAAGCTTTGGTGTCTTCCATGGCCGGCCAATTGGTGTATATATATACCTTTCCTAATCTACGAGAAAACGTGGTTACGTATTTATTTATTTTACTAGTAAAATAAAGTCGCGCGTTACCGCGTAGGAGTTCCGATATTTTAGGTGCGCCTGGTCATCGTGCGCCACTCAAGTACTAGTCATGGGTACAACTTCCAAGTGGGCGTTCGCATTTATCTCAACGGACGCCAAATTTCCGATTAAAGAGTGTGGAGTTATATATTGTTTACGATTTAACAGTATTTTATATAAATATTACAATCTTTGGGTATTTTTTTAATTTAATAGCTTAAATACCCTTGTATTTGGGTGGTGTGTGGATAAAACTTTGTTTTTTCGAAATAAATACTGAATCAGCGGGTAATGGCCTTTGCCCAAATTATGGTCGCTCTCGCTAGGCCTGGTGCAGCTATAGTTGCAAAAATCGAAATTGGAATCCGAATTTATTTTCGAGGGAGTTACTGAATCGGATTAAATCAGGCCAAGAATCGGTTTAGTTAATCGATATAAATTGGTTCTATACAAAAATTTTAACTTAATTAAAATCATAGATTATTAGTTATAGAGCATGACATTTTGAAATTATTGTATGTATTATCTTTTATGGTATTTTTTATATTTTTTGGATTTTTTTTGAATTATTTAGAGTTAGTTATTATTTTTGACTCGAGTCGGATTTGAATCAAGTTTTAATTACGAGAATGCCACGACTATTTCTTTATTTCTTTCCCTATCTCTCCCCCATCCGCCACCCTCCTTCCCCCGTCACCGCTGTCGCACCCGCCTCCCCCTTCCAACCCCACCCCATCCCTCCCCGCTGCCGCTCGCCTGCCTTGTGCACCCTGCCCCTGCACCCCCCTGCCTCGCCCTACTCCACCCGCCTCACCACGCCCTTTTGAGCCGGCCTGATTGTCCATCATTGCCATGCACCGCCATCCCCTCCACCCGTCCTCCCGCCCAATCTATCGCTGATGTCCGGAATCGGCCGATTTAGGCCGATGTCCAGAATCGGCCGATTTAGGCCGATGTCCAGAATCGGCCGATTTAGGCCGATGTCCAGAATCGGCCGATTTAGGCCGATTCCAAAATTGGCTCGAATCGGTCAGAATTAGCCGATTCATGGACTGATTCGCATAAAGACCGATTCACATGATTTTTTGAATAAAACCCACCATCCAATTTAAATCGACCGATTTCGAGTGGAATTGGCTGATTTCTGCAACTCAGGGTGCAGCCATAACCATATCGACCATAACATGGTTGTTGTTACAGCTTTGAGTCTAGGATACGCCAGGAGCTAGGGTTTGGCAGTTGTTCATTGTCATCCCACATCCGAACATGGATAGTCGGTGCTATCCAAGTGGTGAAACAACTTACCATACACTAACTGTGTTATAGTTATAGGTAGTCGGACCATGGTGCACGTAGCTGTCGAGCCAAGTGTCGGGAGATAGCGAGTATCGGCACATGTAGTGGTATATGGTGTACCGGGCATGTGGTTGTGGTTGAGTCCAAGAAACCTGAAGATGGTGCTGGTTCGTGATATGGAGTGCTAGTTGGGTGCTGGTGATCAAGCACCAGGGCTAGGAGTCACAAGCAGGTTGGTGTTTATGTCAGCAGAGCGAGGTTGGGTGCAACTGAGCATACCGAGCAGAATACCGATCAGGCTACTGAGCAATGTACCGAGCAGCACAGGATTGCCGAGCAGCATGCCGCGTAGTACCGAGCAAAATACTGGTACTGGGTTGCGGCACGGGCGAGCGGCATGGGCGCTGGCATGGGTGCTAGGGCGTGATCGGTGGTGCGCGAGCACGAGCGAGTGCGCAGGTGTGTGCCGATCAAAATAGCGGCATGCTGGAGCGCACGGTGCAGGCTTGTAGCGATGTGCAGATACCGGTGTTTGGAGAGGTATTTGGTTCCTAGCGGTAGCGATGTCCAGCTGTGATCTGGTGCCGACGTTTGTAGTGGGACTGGTTGTCGACGTGTGTGGCGGCACTGGATGTTGGAGTTTGCAGTGGTAGATGGTTGAACTAGCGGTCAAAGAGGTTGATCTTGGAGCCGGAAACTGCTGGAAGCGTCAAAGAGGTTGATCTTGTGGCCGAGCGTTTGCTAGGGTCAAGCCAGTAGGTGAGATGGTTGAACTAGCGGTGCAGCCGATGGTTTGAATGAAGCTTCGTGGAAAGAGGGCAGGAGCATAACTGGAGAGGATCTAGATATCCTGATATTCCAGGCACAAGCAATGTTGCAACAACTCAGGTTGGAGATAAGCCTAAGCCATGGGGAATATCCTGGACGTGATCAGGTTTATGGATAAGGACGTGGTGAATCTTAGGTGATCTTTTGGGGATAAAGATTACGGGAAAGATTTGGGTTTATCAGGAGTTGGTGAACACGAGTTAGGGTTTTCTATATAAGGGACGGCCTCTTGTGTGGGAAAAAGGGAAGAGAACGTCCAGCAGAGGAGAGAACTGCTAGAAAGAGTTGTGTTGAGGTTTCCGTGGAGCGAAGCATACCGAGATCAAGGTAGGGAGACGATGAAGGGCTGCAGTCGATCCTTGGAGTAGGATTGGTCTTCACGTGCGGACTGCTGGATCAGTCAAGTCGACCAGGATCGAGGTATTACACAATTTACGTTCTTGTCAACCACTTTGCATATACTAGTTGAGAAAATTGCATGTAACCAATTGATCCAAAGGGGGACGACTGGAGGGTTGAGGGTGAGGACCGAGTGAGGGTATTCTCACGGTCTCTCAAGCCGAGGTTGAGAGATTCGGTGTGGGGTTTGCATGTCCACAGCCGACAAGTAGCCTGGGAGGGATTACTTGTGTCCTTTGTTTATGATTTAAATAAAGGTTGGGATGGAGTTCCTATAATAGAGTTGTTGTCAGCATTGGTATTTGGCATTGGGCGTCAATCCAAGGATTTCAGGATTGGGGCTGTATCGTGAACAAGTAGCGATACTTGTGCCGGTAGTGGGTAGCCGGTGCATTGGGGCATTGAGTGACAGGACTTGGCGAGCGTGTAGCGTTGTGGTGTGTTGTTTGGTGATCGGTACCGGGTACGAGGCACCGCTGTCTAGGTAGTCAACAGGGTGTGCTGTGCCGGGCATGTTGGTGCATAGTGGTATTGACAACGGGATTGGTTTCCGTCTCTTGCAGGAATTGTCGAGAGGGGCGTGACTTGTGGAAGGCTGGTGTTCCCAGGGAGGGGTATACGCCACACAGACACCGATAAGTAGTCGAAAAATTCTACCTTGAATCTAGTCTGTCACAGGTAGATACAAATTTGGCTGAGCTTCCTTGTCGCTTGAGGGTGTCTATTGGGATGGTCAAATTAGGTAATGGACAATGACCAAATTTAGTGGAAAGGGTTAGGATAATTAATAATAGGGCTTGGTTTGAGAGAAGTGAGTACCCAAGTATAAATTTTTGGGTTCGTAATGAGAGATGGGTATACGGTACTTGATACACGATCGTTAAAATATAATTTTAATTATAAATATTAATACCTCATTAATTTTTAAAACTAATGTTTATCAATATAATTATCAAATATCCAATTTATATTTTTCAATTTTCTTTTACTTAGCTTCAATTTTTAGAACATGCTTCTTATTATATAGTTCCAATAATTATTGTATTATGCATACTTTTTTACTTTTACGTAAGTTGTCTTTGATATTAGTCATTGGATTACAAGGACGGTTAGATAATGAAGATGTTTTCATCCATATAAAAAAATTACAACTATTTAATTTGAAATGGTAGCCAGATTTGAAAATATTTTATAGTTTTATCTGTCATTGTTTCGACCTACACAAAAGTATGATTTTTTTTGTTAGGAAAACCAAATAATATGGGGCATTGATTGATTATGTCGATAAATTATGAGGTTTTCAATGGTATGAATATGATGTAAAAAATATAAAATTTTATTCATTATAACTTGCAAAAAGTTAGTTATGATGTATATATAAATTAATTATATAATAAAATTATTATTTTAAAATAATCATTTTTTATAGTTTGAAAATTTCAAAAGAGACAACTTTGGTAGAAATCTCAGTTGCATCTCACTTTATTATATTTTTAAAATGGATTTTTTTAGTAAAATATTAATATTTTTGTCATTAATTACATGTATAAATTTTGTAAGTTTTCCAATTCTTTGGCGGAGCCATATGATTATGTTTATATATGTTGAAACATTTTGGTCAATCTATATTATTATGCAACATTTATATAATTTGAAATATTTTCATCAAGCATTAGGTGATGGGAAACAAGCCCATGGACATATTATTAAACCTAATACAATCTAATTAATGAAGATGGTTGAATTTTTCCCTAAATTTTCTCTCTTTTTTGTCAGGAAAAGCATCTGAAATGAATTTTGTAACTTCAGAAGCTTGAGCGTGCGCAGAAAGCTTGAATCCATTAAAACTCTAAAGTCAAAACCAACATCAGATTTAAGTATTTGATGACAACAATCTTCTAATGAATTTTTTGTAAAGAACAATAAGTAGTTTTCTCTACATACTAATTTTGCATAGCTGCTGTAAAAGAAAACATTATATACCCAACTTTCTGCTATGAATCACTTCAACAACTATCATGAACTCTCAAACCATGTAATCGTCTATTAAGAAATTACAAGGTCAAGAAACAACTGGATCAATGGCATTTTGTAAAACTATACAATTTGACACTATGTATTTTCAACAGAAGAAAATTCTGACACTAATATCAGAACAAAAAGGCAACAATCTATGCTGTTGTTAATTGATGTCTCATGCTAGTTTCAATCAGATCCTACGTTACCACAGCAGAATTCAATCTTCATGCTAATCTTGAGTCATCTCTCCCAATAGCCAAGCTCATCTTGAGTCATCTCTATCAATATTTGTTGCTTCTATTCATCTTTTCCCATATCTGCCCCATCTCTTCAAAAACGTATTGCAACCTGTTCCATATTGTTGTTCACAGCCCTTATCCTTTTCTTTCCTTTCACCTTTCTCCTTCTGGATATTCTCCTTCCTATCTCTTACAATTTTTCGCAATTGATCCACATCTTTTGTGATAAGATCGAAAGGTTGTAGAAAGGAAAAATCATCCTCATCAACAGCAAATTCATCCTGTCATTATGTGCAAACATCAAATATTATGAAAATTTTGTAAGCTTTAATTGATTGACACAGAAACATATTATTAGCTAGGGCAAACTCAAAGTCAAGCAGCATAAAAGGTGAAAAGCTGTTCTTACATTATTAGCTTCTAGCTCTGTATATAGGAGTCCTTTCTGCACAAGAGTAATGAGAGCAGCAGGTGGAACTAAGTTTGTATCGAAAGAGCTGATATTATCTATCCTTGCTTCACATCCGAAAACAAATGCCGCGTGTGTGAGACCTATAAAGACAAAAATGAAAATCACAAATGCTAATATTGTTTTCTTCAAGCAAACAAAATATAACCTCTTCTTGGAGGCACACACTCTGTCTCATCTATCTCATTATACAATTACAAACAAAAACTTATCATAAAACCCATGCATTTCTGTTGATTTTTTAAATTATTTTCCTCCTTTTATTTACAAGAAGGGTTACTAATCCAAGATGTAAAAATAGATCACTTTGAATTAGACTTTATGCTTAAGTTAAATACTAAATACTACTAATAGCGTTGAAAAATCAAAATTAACTCCAGTGAAACTCTATTTGTGATTTAAAATATTCTAAAAGTGAGAACCCTAAACCAATTGGTAAATACCAATAAAATACAAGAATTCAAACTCGAATAAGATTACAAATACTTTGAATATCATCAAACATTACACAGCAACACATATCGAAATACTTATATAAGATTTACAATTCACGTAAGATTACATGGTGATCTAAGCTTCCTTTTGACTTAAAGTAAAACAGTCCTGAAAGACTTTATGAAAAAACAAAAATTCACATCGTAGCACTGGAAATGACAAGTTTCAAAGATGTCATCTCCAAAGAACATAAGCATCTAGAAATGGTAAGTTATCATAGTATTGAAGCCAACTGACTAGCTTCAAATCCCACTAGAACAAAACCCTTCCAAAAGGCCAACTCATTACTTTTTGTCTCACGTCTTGGCCAATAGGGCTAAAGCCTTATAACAATTGTAAAAAACTATGATTCAGGTTTACCCCATTGGTCAGGGACACCCTCTTTTATGAGAAATTTTGGGCTTTGATTTTCTTTTAGGCTCCCTACTTGCGAGGATTCTATTATTCACTCTTAATAGGGCATTTGGTAGTGATATAAAATTTTAGATGAAATCTCAAGAAAATTTTATGACAAAGTTCTTTTCATTATTATAATTATAAAAAGTGATAGAGAGCCCTTAAAACAACGTTTGGCAGTTATAATTTTTAAGGTAATTTTATTTTAAGTATTAAAAAAATGGATCAACCTCTCTTTTCTATTTTCTAATATTTTGTGAAAGATTTTAAAGAATGCCTCTATCACCTTATATTTTGCTAACATTTTGCAATTATCGCTATTATTTTATATTTTCCCAATAAAAAGCTTAAAATAACCGAACCAAACACCCCATAGGGATGTAAAATTTGTTCTTAAAAAAATTGCACCATTGCTTTATTTTATTTTAAAAAAAATCGTAGGTATATTCTCTTATTTTATGTTATTTTTTGGTTTTCTTTTACTTTTAATATATGTGGTAACAAAAATAAAAACACAAATTCACACCCAAGAAAGAGCCAAAAACGTTACATAAAACAAGAACACAAAACTTTCCCCAAAAATAAAAAGAACACAAAGCATTGATCTTGCATGTTCCTCATAAGCCATACCATGATCATAGAACAAGAACACCTAAAATTCATTATTCTGTACAATACAATAGCCATCAACACATCCATTAAAAGAAAAAAGACTCGATCGATCTATGGAATGTGAACAGTTGAAATCAAGCGAAAAGAAAAATCAGTGGGTAGGAGTGGAAATACGCACCAGATTCTTGGAGGTATCGGAAGATGAGGTAGTTCAACTCCACGGCGGAGAGGGAAGCGGCCATGGATCGACGTCGCCGACGAAGCTTTGGTGTCTTCCATGGCTGGCCAATTGGTGTATATATATATACCTTTTCTATCTAATCTTTTAGTTTACTACTAAAATAAAGGCGCGCGTTACCGCGTAGGAGTTACTATATTTTAGGTGCGCCTAGTCATCGTGCGCCACTTAAGCACTAGTCATGGGTACAACTTCCAAGTGGGCGTTCGCATTTTCTCAACGGATGCCAAATTTCCGACTAATAGAGTACAGAGTTAAATTGTTTACGATTTAACAGTATTTAATATAAATTTTACAATCTTTGGGTATGTTTTTTATTTAATAGCTTAAATACCCTTGTATTTGGGTGGTGTGTGGATAAAACTTTGTTTTTATAAAATAAAAACCAAATCACAAGGCAATGGCCTTGCCCAGAATGTGGCCGCTCTTGCTAGGTCTGGTGCAATCATTCATATTGGCCATATGGCCATAACATGGTTGCTATGGTCAGAATTCCTGGGTAGATACAAATTTAGTTGAGCTAGCTCATCCTTAAGGGTGTTTATTGGGACAGTCAAATTGGTACAGAACATGACCAAATTTTAGTGGGAAGGGTTAAGGTTAATAATAAGGTTTGTTTGAGATAAGTACGGTTATAATCTGAGTGAGCACCAGTTATAAATTGTTGGGTTCATAATAGAGAGATGCGTATACAATACCTGATATCTAATTATTAAATTTCAATTTTAATTATAAATATATAATACCTCATTAATTTTTAAAACTTAATGTTTATCAATACAATTATCAAATATCCAATTTATATTTTTCAATTCTTTTTACTTAGCTTCAATTTTTAGAACATGCTTCTTATTATATAGTTCCAATAATTATTTTTACAATAATAAGTTTAAATAGTAAGGGTGTTCGTTTGTGGTTTATTTATCATTTTTTAGTAAAATTTTTAAATAAAGGTTGTCAACGTGTTTGAAAAAGGTTGCATCGAATAAAAAAAATGTAAAAGTCCACATAAAGAAAGTGGAACGAAAAAAAAATAGCCCGCAACTGGAGTAAGGGTTTTATAGTCCCCAGCCGGTCGGTTCAACCATTTGGCCGGGTTAGTTCTACTTTTAGAGCACGTGCGCAAGGCCCTGGCTAACTGTGTCTACATGGTATGAGGGTTATTATATATCCAAGTATATGATAATAGCGTCAGCTACACAACAACACACTGAGTTATCAATATATACGAGAGTATGCTTTGGTTAGGTTGGTAGCTTCTAGATTATATCATTCGGCGAATGTCGAGTTTTGTTTTATTTTTCATTTTTTATTTTGACGCGTGCCCATGACTCATTTGACACGCCTTATACATCTTTTTAGAAGCTCTTAGAATCCATTTTACACCTAATTGGTCGTATCTTAGCCGAATGTAAAATTATTAAAATACCCTTGAAATTTTCAAAAAAAATCATTTTTACCTCATATTCCTAGTAAACGCCATAATACCTAAAATACCCCTACCCTAATTCTACCACATCGACCATCTTCCTTCCCCTTTTACCCTACCCGACCTCCACCCCCTCTTAATGACCTTGCCGTCGGCCGCACCGTCGTTGGCCAGCTGCTGCCCGACCTTCCTCTTCCCTTCTTCTTCCTTCAATTTCCCTCCCCTTAGCTCAATTGCCTTCCACAACCCTAGCCGACCACCGACCACCCACCTTCCTCGATGACCCTCACCGCCGGCCAGCTCCCTCCTCGTAGACCTCTTCTCCCTCCTATTTTCCCTTTCCTTCCCCGACCCCTGCTCACCCTCCTCTCTACCCGTTTGACCCCCTGCAAATGTAAATTGCCGCCAACCATTGGCCACCCATACCTTCTCCCTGTAAAACCCATGACTTGAGTCAGGGTTTTATTGCTAGAACCGGTCAGTTCAACCATTATTTTTAGTCGAGTCAATTTTACAACATGCGTGTTGCACCGAGGCTGACCTTGTGTTATGAGTCATTAAGGTCATGTGTACCCAAATATATGATGAGGATGTTAATAAGGTAGCAGCATAATGAGTTATCATAGTTTATGAGAGTACACCTAAATTTTTTTTATTTTTAGTGAACCATAGAATTGTAATTAGATCGTTTATCGCATTAGGATGCATTATTTATTATTTTTGGGTAGTTTAGTAGGCTTAGAAGATGTCATTCGAGTTAGGACTCGATTATTTTATTTTATGGTATTTTATTATATTATATTTTATATTTTTTAGAATTCATTTATTATTATTAATTCCAGCTAGAGCGTATTAAATTTTTTTTACAAAATTACCCCCACTGTAAAACCCGTGACTCGAGTCAGAGTTTTACGGGAGTGAACCAGTCGGTTCAACCATCGGTTCGAGTCGAGTCAGCTTCATGGACCGCGAGCTGAGTTGAGGCCAGCTGTGAGTTATGAGCGATGAGAGTCATGTATGCTCAAGTGTACGATGATAACGCCTGAAAGATGATGAGAAATGGGTTATCAAGTATATGGAGGTATACAGTATTTATTGTTATTTTTATTTGATCGTAGAATAGTTTTAGGCCGAATAACGCATTAGGACACGTCGGATCATATTCAGGTGGGTTATTAGCTATAGAGCATGTCATTTGGATGTTGTTGTGTTTGTTTTATTTTATGGAATTTTCCCATATTTTTTTAGAATTTATTACGAACTAGTTATTATTTTGACTCGAGTAGGAATCGAGTGCATACTTAATTACGAAACTGCCATTGAGGGTATTTTTCTCCCTCTCGACCCTTCTTCACCCAAACCCTCGCCGCCCATGTTGTCCGCCGATGTCGTGCTGCCGCCAATCGATGCCGCCCCTCCCCGCCGTGCAGTCGCCGTGCCGCCATGACCCACCCCGGCCACCGCCTCGCCGCCACGACGCCGGAATCGCCTCACGAGCCGCGACGCGCTCCCTCGGCGATTTGCCGCTGTCCGGGCCGCTCCGCCACAGCTGTGACCCCGACGACCACCCCCTCGCCGTTGCCGACGTTTCCCCCATCCTCCCGACCGCCGTCGAGGCCGGCCGGAGCCCCGATCGGAACACACTGCCGCCGACGGCCATCGCCGCCTCGGCTACCTTGTTTGACACCGCCATCGGACCAAGCTCGTCGAGCTGGTGCCGATAGACCCCCTGATTGCTCCGTCCCGAATCGTCACCGGAAAACCGCCGGAACCGCCGGAAAATTGGATTCGTGGGAAATTTGCCGGATCATCCGCCGAACGCACCTGGTCCAATCTGATCAGACTTCGGACGCCGCTAGGTGCCGAATTCGAGTTTCGAGCCACGAAACGGAAACCCTAGCCGTCGCCAATTTTCGACGACGCGAGGTATAATTTATTTTAATTTAATTATTTAAAAGTGTTGATTATTAGAATTGCATGCTAGGATTGGTGAATTGTATGTTATAATAATATATATAAATGTAGATTTGATTAAGGATAAACTATGAAATTTGTTTGATTGAGTGGTGTTAAAAATGGAGGCTAAGAAATTAATTAGGGTAACTAGGTGATGATCATGATCTAATGCAAACTAGCCTAAGTAGACTTGCTAGAATTGATATAGGTTAATGTGTGCTGATTGATGAGTGATTGTGTTGATTGGGTGTGCATGCTATAGGATGTGTGATTCATCATGCGGGCGTTAGTTTTTAGCTTGATTGTGTAGGTACGGTGTAGGAGCTCGCCGCCTAGGCGCGTGGACCCGTTTGAAGCTTCTACCAGGTCCGTTTAGGACTCGTTCTCTATTTTTACGCTATTCTATTGTGTATTTGATTTATCATGTGCAGGACGAGTTAAGTGGCATTTTATCGGATCCCACTTAACTCGGGCCATTTAGCCAACAGTTCTTTTCGGATTAATAACCCTCGAGGATGAGATCCCTCGAGTTTGTTTTCGAACTTCAGATCCAGCTCAAGTTGCCTTCGGGTTTATTGTATAAATCCCAACCCAGGCCTATATATGTATAGTTTTCGTGTTTTCGGTGAGAGATGAGATGAGGGGTACTTGCGGCCACGTCTTCAGATAGGGCGTGTGCCCGAAAGAGCGGGCTCTGGAGCTAGGGAGAACCCACTTCGTTCCCGAAGGATCCGAACTACTCCACCTTTGAGTTCCTCAAACCCGGAGAAGTGTGGAGGTTTGCGGGTACTGCAACGCAGCGCATGTCTAGACTTGTGGTTCAAAGGGTACTGAAGGCGACTGCCTGAGAGTGCTCGGCCTTTGTGCTCAAGGCCAGGAGTAATATGGAAGGTGCAGAGGTCGGTAAGGAATGAAATTTGATGCGAGAAGCAATAGAGAAATGGCCAAGGTATGAGGATGAGAAAGAAAGGGGGACGCTGTTGACCCGAGGGTGACGGCTCCCGTATGTGCCCTGATGAGAGTTCTTGAGGAAGTATATGGTTTTGATTCAACAGGAGAGTTTGCTCTCCTGTGCCATATTGATATTAGTTATTTTTCCGGGCCGGTAATGCTCGTTACTGACGGTTTTTCTATATATATGTAGGTGAGGAATGCGAGCGATGAAAGCTGTCGGGACTGCAGAGGAGCAGCACGGAACCGGGCACACATGTACCTGCCGCGTGTAACGTATGTATAATGATGGTGTGTTATTGTTATGTAAATGATAATTTTGATGTGTTGGCGTGAATGAATTACTTGTTATGAAACGAACTGATGAATATGAATGAGTAGGGAGCCTTGGAGTTCAGACTCGGCTCGGGTAAAAACGAATGAGATAATGATTTAATGTCATGGTAGATTGTTATGCGTTATCGTATTTTCATAAAATAGTATATATTTTCTTTTGGTTTTTCATTTGTTGTTTTGTCTTAATTTGCTTGTACATCATAGCATGCATGTAGGACTCCGTTAGAACCCAATCATTCCCATTTATGCATTTCATATTTGCATCTCCATCTTGAGACGCCGAGAGTAGATCCTGTTCGGCTTAACCGAATCTAGTAGATTAACGAACAGTTCGGTCGCCGGTGACATTTCCGGGCAGTTCACGGGTGAGCTGAAATGGGGTGTTACACCCACACCAAACCCCAACGCCCTTCCCCAGTTTTCTTCTTGACGACCGACCCCCACCTCCCCCTTGTTCCAACGACCACCGTCGCCGATGACCGCGCCGCTGCCCAGCCCCCTTCTTCCTCTTTCTTCTCTTCCCCTACCTCTATTAGGAACTGCCCCTCTTGCCATTTCTGATCGCCATCAATGAGACGCCACTGCCAGCCGTAGTCTCTGGCCACCCTCTTCACCCCCGTTAATGAACCCCTCTCCTTCCCCCTCACCTACCTATTCCATCTTCTTTTCCTCCTACTTTGTTCGCCAGCGCCCCTGTTCATTTTCTTGTCACCACCGATAGTTCGTCACCGCCGTTTGCCATGTCGCCGGCCAGGCCATTCTGACTGACCCTCTTCTACCCTTTCCTTTTCCTCTCTTCCCTTTCCCTACACCTACTCGGCCTCCTCTCTGCCTACTCGACTGCTGACGACAGTGAATTGCAGCCATCACTGCTGCCAGCTGACCACCCTAGGTCACTTAACCCTAGCCCTAAGCCTTCCACCGTAGTTGACCCCTTCCCTTTCTGGCCAATTTCTAGCCACCTCCGAAACCCAACAGCTGACAGCCATGATCGCTCACTGATTCGAATCTGAATCATTGTGAGATGCCCGTAGTGTAACACCCAAAATCCGGTTCACGCTCGT